>JAGKQL010000036.1:1479123-1529063 GCA_018398635.1 Cyprinodon brontotheroides
GGAGGCAGATCTTTTAGTTATCAGGCTCCTCTCCTGTGGAACCAACTGCAATTTTTAGTCTGACAGGTAGACACCCATTTCCCACTTGCCAAAAAAAAAACATTTACACCCAGGCAATTGGCTTAAACTGGAAGTGGTAACAGCTCACTGGCCCTTGTCGACCCTGTTCAAAACACTCTGCAAGCGACCTGGGTTACAGTCATTTTCAAACAGCTCTTGTCTAATCAGCATACAGTGGGAACATTGGACACAGGTCGACCCTCTAATTTACACACAACGACACTTGCCTCTGATCTAACAAGCCTAAGCAGCCATGCCTGCAGTTGTTAAACATGGCACAGCACTGGTGAGAGGGATCCGGATGGTCAAAAGTGCCAAAAAGTAAAGCAGAACTACTACGTACTGGCTCCCTTCCAAGTTGCTGTCCATTGTTTAGTTTCCTGATTTCTATCGCACAGGTGACATCATCAACGCAGCGGGACAACATACAAGCAGTGCGGAGGGCACAGAGGGCCGACAGCTTGCCAGCGGGATGTCAAACTCAGCTTTTTTTCCCAAATGGGAAGGGAGCCAAATGCCATTTGTTAAACCCAGTGTTAACCCACTAATTTCAGTGGGTTAGGGGTTTTAATATCAGGCTCCTCTGCTGTGGAGCCAAGTATCAGTACAATTTTAGTCCATGAGGCAGACACCCTGTCTACTTTTAAGGCTAGGCTTAAAACTTTCCTTTTGACAAAGCTTATAGTTAAAGAGTGGCTCAGGTTATCCTGAGCTATCTCTATAGTTATGCTGCTAAAAGGCTTAGACTGCTGGAGGACATTGGGACCCCTTTACATCGTTCTCCTTTACAGCAGGCCCCACCTGGTCTATTCCTGTTTCGCTGTGACAACTTCCTAAAAAGCTGCTGCAGCCTAACTGGTTGCTCGCTATGGTGATAGAGATAGGCCTGTTTTTTCAGTGCTTAGTCCTGTTTTTCACCTATTCATAGCTATAGGCTCAGCTTTTACAGTGTGCCCTCTTTTTATCACTTTGGACATGAAAACTGGCTCAGACCTTGCACAACCCTATTGTCCACAATCTCTACATGGCCATCTAGGAGGAGCATATCCTGAGGGGTCAATGACTTGATTCAATTAGCTGGGTTTTCCAAGATAGAAAACTTTTTACCAATATATCTGTATGATCTATTTGAATTGCTTTGAAATGGCCTGTATTGGGAATTTGCACTACACTGTGTGCAGAATTATTAAGCAAGTTGTATTTTTGAGGATAATTTTTATTATTGGGCCACAATTGTGTTCTCAATCAACCCAAAAGACTTCTTAATATCAAAGTTTCAGATTTTTGGAAGTTGATGTGTTTTTTTTGTGGTTTTTTTTAAGATTTGGCCATTTTATGAGGATGTCTGTGTGTGCAGGTAAATATTACTGTGCAGAATTATTAGGCAACGTAATAAAAAACAAATATATATCCATCTCACTTGTTTATGTTCACCACTTAAACCAATAAAACAACTCAAAATTCAGAAATAAACATTTACAACATTCAAAACCAAATCAGTGACCAATATAGCTTAATTTCTTCACCATGTTGCTCTAAAGCCTTCCATCCATAGAATTCTGTCATTGTCTTAATCTGTTTGTGATCCACATTGCGTGCAGCAGCCTCCACAGCCTCCCCAGACACTGTTTTCCCTCCCTGTAGATCTCACAGTTCATGAAGGACCACAGGTTCTCCATGGGGGTTCAGATCAGGTGAACAAGAGGGGGCCATGTCATTATTTTTCTCCTTTTAGACTTTTCCTGGCCACGCTGTGGTGTATTTTTTGATGCATGTGGTGAGACATTGTCCTGCATGAATATCAGGTTTTTTCTTGAACGATGGCGACTTCTTCTTGTACCACTGTTTGAAGAATGTGTCTTCCAGAAAACTGGCAGTAGGTCTGGGAGTTGATCATGACTCCATCATCAATCCGAAAAGGTCCCACAAGCTCATCTTTGATGATACCAGCCCATAGCCATTACCCCCACCTCCACCTTGCTGGAGTCTGAGTTCGATAAGGAACTTGCTGCCCTTGTTATGTACTTTGGGCACATAATATTTTTAATTCTTTTTTCTAGAAAAATTTTATATTGACTTCTACTTTAATGAATTTTCATATGTTTTGGACCGCATATAAATGGGCTGTGTTTTGATCTGGGGCGCCATCCTTTCGCTCATTCACCTCCACCACGGAGAAGGTGCACCTGTCTCCAGCTGCTGTAGGCCGCAGCCCACACCTCCGACCTGCCATGCAGTATTTTTGTTAGCCTTTGCTTGAAAGCTGTTTTTGTTTTGATTTGGGCCTGATGGGACCGATTGTCCTGTTTTCGTTTCTTTACTTTTCTTTAGTAGTTTATTTTTTTTATAGATTGCAGTACTAGTAGGGGCCTTCGACGACCCTGCTTCGCCAAGGGGTTGAAGCCCACCTTCCTTGCAATACTTCAGTTGTTGTTATTTTGCTTGGCTCACCAAGGTCCATCTTTTTGTTTATACTTTTGTTTTGTTTTGTTTTTTTCTTTTCCCTTTTTTTTGATCCACGGAAGCTCAGGATATTTAATTCTGACATTTTTTTTCTCTCAAGACAGCTTTGCTCTTTCAACAGCTGTCTTGAGAAAGAGGGTTTTTTAAAACTAGGGGGTCAGGAAACAAGAATAAATAAAATAAAATAATTTTAATACCCTCAGCTTTTCTGTCTGTGATCACTCAAATATGTTGTTATTGCCTTTGTGGGCCATTAACACCCCTTTACTGATCCAGCCTGGTTCCCATCCATCCATCTGGCCCATCAAGACTCACTCTCTCATTTCATCAGACCAAAACACCTTGGAGAAATCAGTCTGCAAATATTTCTTGGCCCAATCTTGAAGTTTTATTCTTGTCGTCTTGTTCAAAGGTGGCTGCCTTTTTCTTGCTTTCCTCACCTTGGCCAGGTCCCTGAGTATTGAAGCACCTTGTGCTTCTCGGCACTCCAGACATGTTGCAGCTCACTGAAATATGGCCCAACTGGTGGCTAATGGCTTCCTGGCAGCTTCACGGCTTCATCCTTCTCAATTCATGTGGGGAGTTATTTAGCGTCTTCTTTTTTCAACACGCTTCTTGCGCCCTGTTGGCTATTTGCCATGAACAGCTTGATTATGAGATGATTCCGCTTCTAAAAGCTTCTTGGCAATTTCCAAACTGCTGCTCCTCTGAAAGACATCCTGACAATTTTTGACTTTTCAGAGTCTTGCCAAATCTCTTTTCTGACCCATTTTACCAAAAGTATGAAGTGGCCTTTAGTTCCAATTTTGCTTACACACCTATATAGTAAAAGTGTAATGTCATTGTGGGCCACGCCTCTTCTTCGTCATGAGATACACAATTCACCTTGATTTACTTCTAATTACAGCCTGCCGTTTCTTATAGGACAGATGTATGAAAAGGATGGATGTATGAAACAGTCATTTTACCTAATAATTCTGGGTATGTATATAAATAAATTTAACTTTCCTTTTAATGTAAAAACTCTATGTAAGATCAGACTTTCTGATTTGGCCGGAATAGGAGTGTTTCCTCTCTGAAATCTTGGAAGTCATCCGAAAAGGTAAAGCTTCCTGTTTTAACCTCCCGTGACCTTGGTTGGCCTTCAACAGGCAAGAGCTGGTTTAAATCTGAGTCCCATCCCGCATGCAGTATTATTACAGAGCTCCTAAATTTATTCTTTTTCTTTCTTTGAGTTTTTGTGCCATAAGTGCCAGCATCATCCGTTATTTCACCACATAATGACCAAAGAAACACAGTTTATGAATAAACTTCAGCTGTAAAAGATCTCTCCAACCCTTCCCTCCCTTCTTTATTCACCTCATGGATTTGCATTGCGAATTGGTGTCTGAAAACATTCCAATTTCTTTAAAATTAGCAAAAAGCTAAATTGATCATTTATCCCAAATTTCTTCCTAGGTTAGTTCACTTGAGAGAAATAAAAAGTACCTCTGTAAAATATGCTCTTTTCAAACTTCCTCTTGTGCTATAGTTTAGCTAGTTTCACTGGTTTGCAGTTGGAGTGTTTCTTTAAACTGAAATATGTTTTGGCTTGGAGCTGAATGATTTTGTTAATAAACTCTTATATTTTGAACAAGTTGTGGTGAATTTATTCCATGTATGTGCAGAAATAACCGTTTTGACCATGATTAGTGCTCAGAATCACTCTTTCATTTATTGTTCTAACACAACACACAGCTAGTAGGAATGTGTGTTATAAACAATATATAACAGCTGAAATAATATCAGATTAAATATTAATATATTAATGTAAAATTTACCCCTACCGGGTAAGGCAATACACATCTTAAAGTATCAGAAATAGAATTCCAGCTGACTGGGAATTTAATAGAAACATAAATCCACATTAATATGGCATCCAACCCGGATGGACATATACCTGTAATATAAAATCGCAACAGGGCGTTGGGATTGGTAGTATAGTAGGAAAATTCCTCTTTACTATTAATTTCTTTTACATATATTGATTTGTGAGGGCTGATTTTTCATTTACTTACTCATAAAAGTATTCACTCAATCATTCATTCAGAACATTTGACTGTTTTTGAAAATGTCTGTTTTTGCTTTTGATTAACTGTGTTCTGACAACCTTCCCAGCCTTTTCCCAGATTTAAATCCAAGAGACAAACTTTGTCCATTTAGAGCAGGGCTGGACATCATGCTGGCTTGTTCTCCTTGCAAAGAAGTAAAGTGCCAGCAGAGTGAAATCCATGCATAGTTGAACACTTGTTCCACATGACAATTTGGAGTTGTTGGCAGGTTCTCTTTGACAGTCAGGTACCACCTGGAGATAGCAGGGAGATTTAGACATAATAGTAAATAATTTTCCAATCATACGGTAACAAGTGCATGGACTATATTTTTTTTATGTCTTGTAATAATTTGAAAATAGAAGAAGTAAATTCTATGTGATATGGGAATTAGATGAAATACGGATCCTACGAGTCCTACCACCAAGGTTTCTTTTGCGTTATTCTCTGATATCTGGTTGAAAGTTTAACTACTATTTTGTCTGAATTCAAGACCAAAAAGAGATTTATAATTTACATAAATAAACAAATATTTATCAAACACATATGATTTAAACCAATTGACACATGGTCACAGAATTCATGCTTTGTATTACCGCAACTAATGCTTTGACATTTCTTATTCAGTTGCAGTAATCATCTGCTAAGACCTTTGTGTGAGAGCTCAAACTGGACACTCCTGTTTAAGCTAAAGATAAATCTTTGGTGCATCTTTGGTTTGTTTTGAGAACCAAAGATACCTCAGATGCCAAAGATATTTCTGCTACACAAAAGTTCCTATGAAAAGGTTTAAGAACTGTCCTGAGTTATACAGGTAGTTTAGTTTCATTATCAGCCTTTGGCCTTGAGCAGTATAAACTCTGTTCAAAAATGGCACTGTAGGACAGGCTGTAAAATGTTGTCGGGTTTTTTGGACAAAAGACCTATGAGTCTATTGCCTATATAAAATACAATAAAAATGAATAAGTAAATAGATGGAGATTTACTACTTTATTGTCATATACACTTCAGTGCATGCAACCAGGGTCTGTAACACACAGACATCATCAGTTCTCAGGTGAATACACACAGGTGAACTTCACAATAAGACTATAACAATGTAGATTTGGTCAGCTGGCAGGAACCTGAGTCACTGTGTTTATGTCAGACACGACTCTATTAACTCCAAAATCCTTTTGCACAAACCACAAGGAAATGATTATATCATTATTCTATTTAAACTTTACCCAAAGAATATAAGATAAAAATAACACTCTCTAAAATACTATGGTTGCGTTAAACTGCAGGAATAAATATGAAAGTGCGCTGCAGCATTATGTTCTTACTTTGAGCTACAGGCAGGTTGCCCTGGTTATAGTTGTCCAAATGTTGAGGTGTGGTCCAAGGTCGTGGAGATATAGTCTGTCATGAGTGGAGGTATGTCTATGGAGTTCAGGATGTATGTGTGGGCATTCATCAGTGAATTGTGCTTGAGTCTTTTCTGGGTCATGCTGCTGTGTACCCATGTCTTAAAAGACACAAGGCGGAGACGGGTAGGCACAGACATAACTCAATTTTAACGCAATTTTAAACTGGAATTCAAGGCAGTCTTTGTCAAGCTCCTCTGGGAGCTAAAGACCTCCAGATTGGTGTTCCTGCCCTGTGCTGCTTTGACAACAGTCCTCTCTAACTTTGCGACAAGTTTTATACTGGCCTGAACAAATCTTCTGTCCAGCTCAGCCGATATTACATCAATAGCTTTGAAAAAACTACATCACCAATCCACTGTTTGTGCTTCTTGAAGCCCTTCCAGCCATCGACCAAGTTTCAAATTTCCTGCACTGCGTTGTGATAATAAAACTTTCTCACGTTCTGTGGCACCGACTTGGTTTACTAGATGGCAGTGGCTGCAATATGTGGAAGAGAAAGATAATAATTTATGTTTCATTTGTCTGAAAACAGTCAAAAAATAAGTTGTACATAGAGACAATTTTAAGAAAGACAACTCCTTCGTCAATGCCAGCAGGGACATAGGAATGTCATTCAGGTTGGAGAAATGTGGCTGGATGGTGGCAAGAAGAGGGAAGGTAATCCACACAGAGGGGGTCATACTCCCACCAGCTAGAATAGCAGATGGAGAATATAGCTATAAGTACGTTGGAATACCTCAAGCAAATGGACACCAGCAGCAGCAGCCAAATATCAGCAACAATTAAGGCACCTTCTGAGAACTCTGCTCATTGGTAAGAACACTCGAAAGCTATGCCTTGCCAGTTATCAACACCCAGACTAAGATGTTAAGAGAGTATAATCACAAACTAGATGTGATCCTTTCATAGGATGGCTGTCTGGCTTCAGTTCATGGATTCCGAGGTAAAATGGTATAATCTTGGAGAAAGTTGTAAGCTTGGATCTGGTGGAATGTTCCAGAATTTGTCTTGTTTGGAATTGCCATTGTGAGACACGAGCATCAAGTCTAAAGCATGGCAGAGAAAATCGGTAGTCAGCCTCACCCAAACAATGTTTTTACCTGAAATCTGGTACCCATTGTACAACCCTCGGAAGCTGTATCAACTTGACTACCCTGGATGTTATGTAAACATTATGCCCTTCTCTGAGGACATCTGTAAAACTCGCTCTACTTGAAGCTGGTTGATGAACATTACATTCTAGTGCTTCATGGACTTTCCACTCACTCAAAGCACCCCACCCCATTTTTCTGCATGTTGCCAATGCATTATGAAATGGGCTGTGTTGTATAGACACTGTGATGTGTCGTTGGAGGAGATGTGCTGTGCAGTACATGTGCTCAAATGAGGGTTCCTTGAACGGTGCGATCATGCACTGTTTGTTTATCTTCAATGTTCCATTCTTGGGCTAGGTGTTTACAGTGCCCTGTGCACGCGCTGGTGAAATGCCTGTCTGTTGTTTCATAGCAGCCAATGCGAGGGACTGAAGTCCCCACTGACTGTCAAAATAATGCGCTGTGACGCCAGGGTAACTGTAATTACCTAGTGATGTCCAATAGTCTTCTGTGAGCACAACCGTGCTTGTCTGCCTTAACACCACCGCCATATTAGCTCCCTCGTTTTCATGCAGGTGGTGGATTTTCTTGGTACTAGTGGCTCGACATGGTAATTCATATGTCCAGTTTTTGGATGCCATTATTTCACGCAGACTGTCTTCCTCCACCATACCTATTGGCCTGCACTCCGTCACCATCCATTTGGCAACTGCTCGTGTGAATTTGCATCTTGTAGAGTTGTCCAGATGTTTGCCTTTTAAATTATCCACTGTGGTTTGCTTCATGCAAGGAAGGAAGTCTAGGCTTTCTGCATCCATCGCATGCTTGGCGGACAAGTGGAATTTGAGACTAGATGTACTCTGTTGGTACGTGATTTCCCTGCGACAATGAACACAAATGACATTTTTCCAGTTAAGACAGCCATCTGGCAAGACTTTATAGCTGAACTTGCAATTCAAAATGTTCTCTTTTTCATAAGAGCTCATGGGGCTGTGGTTTCCTGGGAGCATAGACCTCAGTGCATTGCCTCCTGATTCCTGGAGTGACCCATGGTTCAGAGGTCACTGCGTTAATCTTGCGATAAAAGAATTAGTGCCATTAATAAGCATTAATAACACCTTAAATTAGACAGCCTTAGTAAAGTATAATAATTAGGTAAACATAATTTTAACTAGTGGACATAAGAATACCAAATTCATGTTACCACAGCTATCGTTGTTGACATTTCTTATGAAGTTCCAGTAATTATCTAGGACCAGCATGTCAGAGCTCAAACTGGATATACTGGTTTACACTGCGGAGAAATGTTTGTTTCCTCTTTGCTTTCTTTTGAGAACCAAAGATACCTCAGATACCAAAGATTTTTCTGCTATGGTTACCTTTGCACTATACAAAGTTTAAGGAACTAAGCTGAGATTTAAATTTAGTTTACTTTCAATATTAGCCTTTGGATAGGAGCAATATAAAATCTGTTCCTGGTTCTCTGTGTGAATGATTGTTGAACATATGCTCATCCATGTATAAGACAGCTGAGGATATAAAGGCCTCCAAATAATGCCGTCATTAAGTTGCCCAAACAGTTCAAGCCTGGGAGTCACTTGTTAAAGGAATTGAAAAAAAGGAACCTGGTTATGGAAGAGATTCCTTAAATTTCTTGTTCCTGTCTTGTGTCCTTGCTCCTGCTCTGCATCCCTAGTGGCTGTTGCCCATGTGGCACACCTTAAGCCAGTGTCCTCTCCTCACTTCTAAGAAAAAACTAACTTTTGTATTCTCCTCTGGTTCTTGATCCTGAATTTCTGGACAATACCATTAGCCTGGAGGGGTCTCTACATTCTGTGCCGACAGAAACAGTGAATTCAGAGGTAAGACCCGTTGAGGGGGGCTGCGTGTTTACATATACAACAACTGATGTAAAAATGCTAGATCTGTCAGAGGCTTCTGCTCTCCGGACATCAAGCTTTTGACTGTTAACTGTAGACATTTCTATCTGCCCAGGGAGTTTACTGTTGTGTATTTGCTTCCTAGCACTAATACTAAAGAGGCCATGAGTGTTCTCTATCAGACTATCTCTGAGCTTCCATTATGGAGGCTGTTTTAATTATTGCTTGGGATTTTAACCAAGCCAATTTGAAGACTGTTATCCCACATTTAAACCAACATGTGGATTTTGCAACTCAGGGACAGAACACTCTAGACTTGAAAGATGGATTCAGAGCAGAATCCCTCCCCCACCTGGGCTCTACAGATCACCTATCTGAATCCCGAAATACACTTTTGTTTTGAGAGCATGCACACCCAAGAGCTTATCCCATCTCACCTTTGCATTGAACAACCGCGGACAGCTTCAGTTCCATTGCATCCAGCTTATGGCTCAGCTTAAATATGCATTGAGGACGTCAGTACTACAAAGAACATCATCACCCGGGCCAAACAAAGACACTGGATGACTAAGGAGGTTCAACAAACACTAAAAGCAACTTAACTAATCCAGGACTCTGGTCTGTGTGGTCTGTGTGTTTTTCTTCCTTCCTTCACCAGGCGGCGCCTGGTTCTGATTCTCCTCCTCACACACCTGCAAGAGGTTACCTTGTTAACAGAGAGTTCTTAAGCTACTGACTACCACTACCACACGGCGCGCCAGAGTGTTTTGCCAGTTTTGGGTACTTTTAGCCAAGCTTAGTTTTGCTGAGTCAAACTGAGTTTTTTTCAACCTGAGTCTTAACATTGTTTTTGTCTTTTGCCTCTCGGCAGGAAGTCATCCTGCAAACTGGATTTTTCTGACCTTCTCTCCCTCGAAGGATCAACTGAGCTTCAAACTGAGATAAGGATTTTAACTGGAGGTTTGAATCAACTTTTTCCCGAGGAAATGTTTGAGCTTCACACTGAGCAAGGGATTCATCTGCACAACAGCGCGTTCAAGTACTGCAGGAAATCTGAGTGGCAGTCGGTCTTTCTCCCTTCATCTACAAGCAACCACATTCTGGGTAACCCTGTCCGCCCTCCACCATATGAGAAAAACACCAGAACATATTCCTCACCCACTGGAGTCTAAGAGTAAACCTAATCTCTGGAACAAGAGTCTGCCAACCTTTTCTCCTCTTCAAGTTCAAGAATTAATTCTCCCACGGAACCTGAACTAACCACAGTGTCTTCCCCTCACCTTTCAGTTCCGGTTGAGCAGTGTTCAGAGCAACACTGGAATCTCCACCAAACTTCTCAATAAACCTGTTAAACCTTTTCCCTTGTCTCTCTTGACTGGTTTATCTGCATGTGGGTCCGAGCTCTTGATAAAATAATCATGACACAGTGAAAGTTGGTCAGCAGTCAAAGCTGTTCCCCCTCAGGGAGAGGAAGCCTCAACAAAGCTGACATGTCTGCCTCCATCATTCTGGTCCTAAAGAAGCCTCAAGTCACCTCATTTAATGACTACCAGGGTGTTGCACTGACTCCCATCATGATGAAGTGCTTCTGAAGGCTGGTTAAAGAACACGTCTCCACTCTGCCGCCAACATTCGACCCGTTCCAGTTCGCCTACCGATGGAACCGCTCCACTGAGGACGCCATCTCTGCTGCTCTCCACCTGAGCCTGGCAGCACCTGGAGGAGAAGAACACGCAGGTGCGGATGCTGTTCCTGGACTTCAGTTCAGCTTTCAACACCATCATCCCCACAGCATCTGATGGTAAAACTGGAACAGCTGGGATTCAATACACCCCTCTGCTATTGACTGCTAGACTTCCTCACCAACAGACCTCAGTCAGTCCGGGTCGGACAGAACACCTCTGATGTCATCAGTCTAAGCACAGGCTCCCCTCAGGGCTGCGTCCTGAGCCCCCTGCCTGTTCACCCTGATGACACCGCACTGCGTCCCCAGGTTCACCCACCACCAATCACATGGTGAAATTTGCAGACACTGACACCCGCGGTGGTGGGCCTCATCAGAGGCGACAACGACCTGGACTACAGAGAGGGGAGGTGGAGCAGCTGGTGGACTGGTGCAAAGATAACAGCCTGATCCTGAACATGGAGAAGACCAAGGAGATCATGGTGAACTTCAGGTAGAACCACGGCCTAACCAAGCTCCTCTGCTCACCAAATTCCTGGGGGTTCCCTTCAATTTCAGTTCAATTTACCAATTCACACCTGTCATTTCAAGGCACTTTACAACCAAATCTTTCTGTGAAATCAAGTCAAAGTTCACTATCAAAGGAAAACCAGATGCATCCGGGTCGGACAGAACACCTCTGATGTTGACTCAATGACTCTTCGACTGCATCGACTCAATGACTCTTCAGCAACTCCTCACACTGGGCATGCTTGTAAGCAACAGTGGAGAGGGAAAAACTCCCCTTTAACAAGAAAAAACCTCCAGCAGAACCATACAGAATTGAACAGGGGGTGCTGTGAGAAATCCTCATGATCAATAATTTGGACTGGCTATTTAAAGAGGCCAACTGGGTTTCAAAAGGGGAGACAAGAAGAGGAGACATATAGAAAGAAGCGCAGAGAATACAAAAGGCAACTGTCAAGCAGCTCCACAGGCGGCCCCGCCCAGGAAACACACACAGCCAGGCAGACGAGCCCTCCTGAGCTAGCCCCCATGTCGGGGACACATCTTAAACAAGGACTATACTGAAAAAAAAAGCTGATGTTAGAAAACAAATGTGTTGGATGCAGCATGCAGCCCAGCTGATATTTCTCTCCAGGATGGAGTCACAGCCAAACAGGAACAGACCAGATGAAGCTACTATGACTACTGGTAGTTGGTTCCACAGGAGAGGAGCCTGATAACTAAAAGATCTGCCTCCCATTCAACTTTTAGAAATTCTAGATAGGAACCACTAGTAAACCTGCAGATTGAGAGCCGAAGTGCTCTGTTAGGAACATAAAAAGAACAATCAGATCTCTGATATCAGATGGAGCTTGGCCATTTAAGGCTTTATATGTGCATTTTTCCTTTGATAAAACTTTTACATGCACAAGTGCACTCTCACAAAAACAACTACAGGTGCTTGGTTCCTCGGGTACTCAGAGATTCACTTCCATACAGAAAGCCCATATTCTTATTCCTTCAGGTAACACAGAGTACATGTCAGATCAAATAATACTACTACTTATACTTCAGCGATAGTATCTAGGTGTTTGTGAGGGACAGAGCCAAAATATCAGGAGAAGCAAAGGGAAGTCATTGATGAAAAAAAAATTGTAACAAATTTATTTAGCAAAAAAATAAAAGAAGTTCAAGCTTCTAATGAGACCGGGCCCATCAAGAAAAAGCGAATGACCTAACATCGGAAAAGACCTACCTAACTGACACACAAGGGAAACCCTTATATAAAGATGTCTCAGCCATATATATATATATATATAGTAGCCAGCCTAGACAGCGTATGCTATATATATATATATATATATATAATATCACTGATATCATATATATATATATATATATATATAGGTTGAATTATATATATATATATATATATATATATAACTTATATATTATATATATACAACTTGGATTTGGTCAGAGCCATTTTTGAAAAAAGAGGGAAACATAAAATTTCCTAAACAAAACTACAACAAAAGACCAAACTAATCAGCACCATACTCATTCAGCAACCTATGAGGAAGAGGACTTAAATATTAAACTTTTCCAAATGTTATTATAGAAGCTGGGGCCTCCTTTCCTTTACTGGCTCCACTCATGACAGCCTCCCAGGAACTGGCAACTCAAATAAAAAAATATATATTAATGTACAGAAAACCAAGCAAAAAAATGACAAAATGAGTCAACTAAATGTGTGCACCCAAATACTTAACCAATGTAAAATCAAAGTAAAAAAAAATGAAACACAGTACAGTAAATACAATATAAGATTTAATAAAAGAAATTATCAGACCATTTTACATTTTGTGTGGTTGCACATGCGACCATCACAGTGTTACTTTATCACCATAACTTGTACCATCTCTGTTGGTTGTGCTGTTCTTTTTACATCTCTTCGCAGGTAATGAAGCAGAATGAAGAAATTTTATCGTTATGTCCCTTTTATCTCCTCTTTCTTTCAATTTAATTCAGTTTATTTCTAAAGCACCAATTCACAACACATGTAATCAAGGCACTTTTCAGTTCACCAGATCATACAGTCAAATTGATTAAAAGTTTTTTTCATCCTTTTTCCTTTTTTCAGTTTTTCCCTTCCTGTCCTACTTACACTGCATGATTATAATAAAGAAATTTATATGCATAAATCAAACAGAACACTATGGTGATAGCCGTACTGCTCCACTCGTGAAAGTAAAACCTGTTGGGATCTTTTTGGCATCAAGACAATTATTCTTATAGCCACATCGTCAGATAGGATGCTGTTAAAAAAAAAATACATACATATATATATATATATATAAATATATAATGTAAAAGTGCCGAATTGAAAACATAGAAAACTACTCTGCATTATTTTGATGTATGTGGTTTGACAAGAGTTTCACTGATGATGATTATGTAGAAAACAGCAGAGAGGATGGGGCTCCTCTTTCCCTCCATTAAAGAACATTAACAATAAGACACCCCAACCATTCATCAATGACCCCTCACCCCCCACCATGGACTGTTCTCCCTGCTGCCCTCTGGGAAGAGGCTTCACAGCATTCAATGCAGGACCAGCAGGTTCTGAAACAGCTTCTTCCCCACCGCCATCAGACTGATGAACTCTAAACTAGACTCTGCATCACACTTACAAAATTATTTTGAAATACCGATGTGGCTTATAACAAAATCTTCTTTTTAAATAAACTCAATGTTAGAAAAGTGCAACAGAGGGCGCTATGTTTTGATTCTCGACAGTTAGAGTTTCTGAGATACAGAGATATCACAGAAAAAATAACTTAATTCAGACGAGATAGTCTGGACAGCAACAACGCTGCTCAACAGTCAAACAGGAAGTGAAAGCGTCACGTCTCACCAACAGCAGCAGTAGCACCCTCTAATGGCATATATTTTCCGCAATCTAACAATCCTTAGGGTGTAACAATGCTTAGGATTTACAGGCGAGAGAAACAAAACAAACTCATACTGTCTTAAACAAACCCTTTGTTTTCTCTGAGGGTCACTTGCCAGGGCTCATATCAAACAAAACACACACACACACTCCCCTTCTCATTCAATAGTGCGCTATGAAACCTCTGATGTCCTAATCAATGACTGGGATCCCAATCTGGTTATTAACCATGTCAGTCAGAACCTATTCAAACTTTCTTATCAAATTCCGAAGCGCCGGGCGCGATCTCAACACCTCTCTCTCTGGCTGCTCTCAGCCAATTTCCTCATTTCATTTCCCTCTCCTGGTATTCTGCTACTGCTGGAAAAATAAGACCAAAACTGCATCATTAAGAAATATAATTAGGGATGAGACTTTGCCAGAGACTGTCATGGAAAAAAATATCAACACTCAAGGACTGTTAGACAACCTGAAAAAAAAAATGGGGCCAGGGCTTCGTTTCATGAAGCAAGTTAACTGAAAACTCTAAACCTAAAAACAGGGAAACTCTGACTTCCCATTTCACATCCTCCTCCTCTGTTTCTGTTGCCATAGTAACATCTCCTTGCAGAAGTTAACCTAGGTTATTCTTTAGTAAAATCAGGTTTTACTTTTATCCAATCACGCTGTTTTTATTTTGCTGATATAGTCAGATGTTTGTTGTAATTTTGTGCAAAAAAGAAATATATATATATATATATATATATATATATATATATATATATATATATATATATATATATATATATACATATATATATTTCACTAGGTCCGTTAGAGTTGTTTTGTTTTAAAAAACAAACATTGCATGTCCAGTTGGATCGAGGATATTATAACTCAGTTACAGGACATGAGATTATTTTGTTTTGAAAGTTTTGTTTAATATGTGCAAGACGTGGATTATTTAATTTTATTTAGTTATATTTACAGCACATGAAGAACTACTGAAATTATTTTTCAGATTACTGTTAGAGTGATAATTATAAAATTATTTTGTGGACATATGAAACATTGAAAGAAGAGAAGAAATGCTACATTTCTATCCTGTGATCAATCAGGAAGGTCATAAGCTTTTATGACCTGCATCTAGTAGGTCATGAGGCCCAGTCACCGCGGTTGTGGGACTTCCATCCAGCCAGATGGTCATTTCACACTGTCCTCCTTATGATCTGCATCCTGCCAGATAATCATTACTGAGTTTTCTGTTTAAAGGAATAGTACACCCAAAACATGATTAGCCTTCATTTTCCTACTCACCCCATGCTGAACAACACTCTGGAGTACTTTTTGATATCTCAAATGCATCTGGAGATCTGGGGAGGCTTCTTGCTGTCTGCTGACATTCAAATAATGGAGGAGTCATGGTGCCCGAGGCAGAAAGGTCCATAAAGTCCACAAAAACGTGTCAATATTCCTCCATACTGCTTTCGTCCAATGTATTCCAAGTGTGTCCTGAGTGGGTAGCGTCCATAATTTACTCGAAACGATTGCATTTAGAATGTTTTTTAGAGCATAAACAGTAGTGTATAGGATTTCCTAAAAGCGGCGCCGCTTGAGGATTTCACGACACTTCACGGAAACCGCATGACAGACCAAACCAGATGGAAGTGGTTTGGTCTGTCTATGCCAATTTGATCATTTCGTCCTCTTAATATTTTAAACTCACATTTCTCTGGATTAAAACCCAACAATTACACATACATAGATTCCTTAATTCCATGAGGGGAAAAGGAATGTCTTTAGGATTAGGATTCACTGGATGATAACAGCCTTCTGAGCCTACTGGCACAATCTGAAACCATTCTATGGGACTGATAGTCGCTAATAACAACCATTTATTAGGATGATAACATCGAAGCGCGGCTGTGTAAAAGAAGACTGAATCAACATGAGGAGGAGCCCATGAGATGATGAACAGGATCTATATATTAGAATGTTTTTATTCTTCATCTTCACCTGCCACAAGAAGGTTTCAACTAAATAGATTAACTGGTCTACTAGCATTCAAGAAATAATCCCATAAGCCATTTTTAATATTTCCTAGTTTTACTGAATATTTATTCCTGATATCTGAAAAAAAAAAAACATTCTTCTAAATTACCATTTTTTTTCAAATTACATTTTCCACATCTAGAATAAATATTCTGGAAGTCTAGAAATTAATTTCAGATCTCCATAATCCTAATATTACTGGTCAACATTTGTATTAATTTAACTATGAAAAAATGTCTTTCAGATATAAATACATGTTCAGTCTAACTGATAAATGTCAGAATTAAAATGTATAAACATTGCTATATATACACACTACCATTCAAAAGTTTGGGGTCACCCAAACAATTTTGTGTTTTCATGAAAAGTCACACTTATTTACCACCATACATTGTGAATAGAAAATAGAGTCAAGACATTGACAAGGTTAAAAATAATGATTTGTATTTGAAATAAGACTTCTTTTAGTTACATCAAACTTTTTTGCTTTTCAGTCGAAAGAATCCTCCATTTGCAGCAATTACAGCATTGCGAGACGGCGACTGACATTCTAGCTGTTGATTTGTTGGGGAGTAATCTGGAGAAATTGCACCTCCTCACTTCCAAGAAGCAGCTCCCACAAGCTTCGATTGGCTGGATGGGCGCTTCTTGGCGCACCATACCGGTCAAGCTGCCCCCACAACAGCTCAATGGGGTTCAGATCTGGTGACTGTGCTGCCACCCATTACCCATAGAATACCAGCTGCCTGCTTCTGCTCTAAATAGTTCTTGCACAATTTGGAGGTGTGTTTAGGGTCATTGTCCTGTTGTAGGAGGAAATTGGCTCCAATCAAGCGCTGTCCAGGGTATGGCATGGCGTTGTAAAATGGAGTGATAGCCTTCCTTATTCAGAATCCTTTTACCTTGTACAAATCTCTCCCACCTTACCAACACCAAAAAGCAACCCCCAGCATCTCATCACATATTACTCACCATTAACAACAGATGGCATGTCAGGCATTCTTCCGCATCTTTTCATTTGTCTCTGCATCTCACAAACATTCTTCTTTCTGTCGATCCAAACACCTCAAACTTGGATTCACTTCCGCCCACAACACTTTTTCCAGTCTTCCCGTCCAATGTTTGTGTTCTTTTGCCCATCTTAATCTTTTCTTTTATTGGCCAGTCGATATGTGCTTTTTTCTTTTTCCACTCTGCCCCTGTGGAAGCCCACAATCCATGAGCTGCCTTTTCAGTGTAGATATTGACGCACAATTGTTTTATGGTACTATTTAATGAAGACATACCAGTTGAGGACCTTTTGGAGGCATCATCTGTTTCTCAAAATAGAGACTCTAATGTAGTTATTTTCTTGCTCTCAGTTGTGCAACTGGCCTCCCACTTCTTTTTCTACCCTGGATTTAGAGCCTGTTTGTGCTGTCCTCTTCTGAAGGGAGTAGTACACACCATTGTAGGGAAATCTTTAATTTCTTAATTTCTTTCGTGGAATAGCCTTCATTTCTAAGAACAAGAATGGACTGTTGAGATTCAGATGAAAGTTCTCTTTTTTCTCCGGCCATTTTGAGTGTTTAATTGACCCCACAAATGTGATGCTCCAGAAACTCAACCTGCTCAAAGGAAGGTCAGTTTTGTAGCTTCTGTAACAGAGGAGCTAAACTGTTTTCAGATGTGTGAACATGATTGCACAAGGGTTTTCTAATCACATCAATTAGCCTTCTACAGGCCAATGAGCAAACACATTGTTGTACCATTAGAACAATGGAGTGATAGTTGCAGGAAATGGGCCTCTATACACCTATTTAGATATTGCACCAAAAACCACACACATTTGCAGCTAGAATGCGTCATTTTCCCAAATTAGCAATGTATAGGGTGTATTTCTTTAAAGTTAAGACGGATTTAAGTTATCTTCGTGAAAAAATTTTAGTGCTTTTCAAACTAAAAAATAAGAGACATTTAATGTGACCCAAACTTTTGAACGGTAGTGTATATAAAACTAAATTATTACTAGTATAATTTTTTATTTTTATTTATTTTTTTCTAAAATTCATTTTCTGCTACAAAAATGTAATTTAGAAAATCTATTATTACAGTTAGGCCTAGGAGTGTGATTTTGATCAGGAAGAATCTTATTTTATTGATCTACAAATGGACCAACAGAGAGGGGAGTGCTTTTAATAAATGTAAAAACGGCCTGCCATAGACCACTTCATATAAACTTAGGAGTATTAACTGGAGCAACAATCTTCAGCTTCGCCATCTTCCTCTGCTTTTGTAGTCGTAGCGCTGCTTCTCTCTCCCAAAAAACTTACATTCTCATTTTTTTCATCATTTCTTCATTATAATCTCTAGTTTTCAGCGAGGTGAAATAGGCTCTTCCTGTTGCACTGCTTTTGTCACTTAGTGACTCATCGAATCGGGTGCTCCAATGATAATGGCTTTCCCATACTTGATGCATACGCATTTAACTCAGAGTGGACCTGGTTGAAATTGATGGAACTAATTGATAGCTGGCAAGCTGTGAAACCGAACACGCAGAGTTTCCGACTTTAGCTTACTTCAATTTAGAGTTATGGATTTGAACCTGGATTTGTTAAACCTGCTTCATGAAACGGACAAAAAGCAACTGCATTGGTTTGAAATGAAGTTAGACAATCCAACACAGGACCAGAACATATGACCCATAGTGGCAGGGGACTGTTTGCACCTCAGGCAGTCATCATCGGAAGTATTATATATTTTGGCCAACTTTGCTTTTTGGCAAGTTACGGTAGCGTTTTTGATCACCTGCACCCCCCTTGTAAATGGAGTCCCCCTTGTCCCTCAGTGAGGTCTAGAAGCACAAGATCTATATCCAGCCATTCAGCATAGATCCTGCTTCATGGCTGTACATCTGATTTTGGCATTTGACCAATTAGATGAGCCCTTGAATGATAGATTACCTACTGGAAATTAAGTTGAAAGATAGATAAGCCACAGAGAAAACATCAACCACTAAGTCATATAAACTGGCTTTATTAAACTGTTTTAATTAATGACTTATTATTGGACTAATAATGTTGATGTGTTATGTTTTTACATGAAACACGGTTACATAAACCAATGAAGCACATGTTGTAGTCGTCTTCCTCCAAACTACAATGTTCTTTTGCAGGAGCAGAGACAGCAAAGGAAAGCAGTGTGGAAGGAGTGGCAACATTGTTTAATGATTCACTGAAGTGTAAAAAGGTGTTTTTTGGGAAAATTTGACTCTTTTGAACATTTGGCTCTGCAGGTAATGAGCCCGAACTATGTTTGTTAATGTTTACAGGCACTCCTAAGTTCACGTCAAACTTTTTAAATGATTTAAGTGACCTGTCTGTGATATGCGTTGATTATGACTGTTTTAATTATTGTTGGAGCTTTTAATTTTCACGTTGACAACCCTGAAGACAGAAGTGCAAAAGAACTGTGTGACACACTTAGAAACTTTGGTTTAACTGAGCATGTTAAACAACCAACACCGCAAACAAGGGACATATTTTAGACTTGATCATCACTAAAAAGGTCTGAAGATTTCTAAGTCGAGGAGTCATTACTGATGTTGCCCTATCCGATCACTTTTCTGTTACCTTTGAGGCATCATTTCCAGTGACTACGCCAAAGGGACATCATACAGAAAACGCATCTTTTAAGGAAAATGCCACAGAAAACTTTATTCAAGCTTATACCGCTGCACTTCCAGCAGCAGCGTGCAGCATCCAGTAGATGAGCTGGTAAAGATAACTTTTCAGTCTAAAAGTCTCCAGACATCATTAGCTGCATTGCTCCAATTAAAGTTAAAGTCTTTTCCGGAAAGAAAAATCTCTTGGAGAAGTGCTCCCAGCAGTTAAGTGAAAAAGAGAGTGTCGTAAAGCTGAAGCGCCCAGGTGGAAAGAGCGAGAAACTCCTGGTTCACTATGACATTTATAAAGAGAGACTTTACAGATATAGCTTACAACTGAAAAATGCAAAGAATCTTTCTTCTCTGAATTTATTAAGAACATTAATAATACTTGTGCGTTATTTGCCACAGTCGACAAGTTAACAAATCGTCCTGTGCCCTTGGCTCCTGAACTCCACTCCACCAGGGCCTGCATTGAATTTGCTAATTTCTTTACTGAGAAAATCCTAAAGATCAGAGGATCAGTTTGTACACAACATCTAGAAACAAAGGTGTTGATGGCAGCAGCACAGCTGATATTTCTCTCTAGGATGGAGTCACAGCCAAACAGGAACGAACCAGATGAAGCTACTATGAGAAAAAGTAGAGAGAGAGCAGAACGTTAGAGATTGAACTAATAGATTCTGCAGAGTGGGGAGAATAGAGATAGAATAAAAGCAGACTGATGAAAAAGGGTCCCTATGTCCTCCAGCAGTCTAAGCCTGATTATAGGGTCTAAATAAATGTAGGCAGCAGATATTACCCCAGCAAAAATGTCCATATCTAAACAGGCTGTGCTAATAGATTCATCAAGCGTCCTATTATGCAGGGAGTTGAAAGTAGCAAGAACGAAACAATAGCGATAATTATAATTATATTTTTTTAGAAAACTAAGGAGGTAAACTCAAAATCCAGATCATCAAGTAGGTAATGATGACGAAAGCTGAAATTTTGTCTGTACTTCCATTTTTGGTCAAATTCATACAATTTTCTGTTTCTGTGGACCAGCTCCCATGCAAGTGGCATATTGTGAAGGAATAAAGTATTGTAGATAGAACATGGATTTAAAAAATGACATATCGATAGAGCAAATCAGTAAAACTAACATCAAATTGCTTTTCAAAACACTGATCTGTTATGAATTGGCGGGATCTACACTTCTACCATCCTTGAATGTCAACTCACGTAAAGTGAAGCAATCTATTACCAGAAAAGCATTTTGTTTTAGGTGTTTAATTATTGCTTTAATTTGATATTTATCTTTATTTTAAAGAGTTATGACTTATAAAACAGTTTTTTTTTAATAAACCTGTGGTAAAAGGGGTAATTTTGTTTTTTTCTGGCTTGCCATAGTACACCAGTAACACCATAGAATTTTTGCTTCAAAGCACCTTGAAATGAGGTGTTGTGAGTCAGTACCACATGAAAAAACAGATTTCATTGGAAATGGATAATAATTGAACATTACTGATCTCACATTGGAGAAATTTACCTCTGCCTTTGACCCATCCCCTTGGGGAGCAGTGGGCTGTCATCGTGCGGCGCCCAGGCACCAATCGGGGGTTAAGGGGGTTTTGCTCAGGAACCCAGAGTGGCAGTTTGTGTGAGTGGGGCTCGAACTCAGAACCTCTGGATTCCAAGCTGTAGACGCTAACCACTAGGCCGACAATTCCCTTAATGAATAGATGGGTGGATAATTAAAATTTTGCAAAGACAGTCTCCTCAGAATCACAATAGTTTTGTTTTAATTATAAAAAAGCCACCAATATCAGTACAAAGACAGAGTGGAGAGACAGAAGAATCTACATGGTGCAATCTATGCACAAACATTGGTCTTGAAATGTACCACTTCATGTGTACAGGGGGCGATTACTTTCACAGGGAGAAGCAGCTGTTTTAAACCGGTTTGTAATAGAAGTAGTGAATAGATGATGACTGTCGTCTTGTAAACAAGACATTCAGAAAAATTATAGAGATAGTCAGCCAGGATAACTCGCCTGTTTGTCTTTGCCACACCCTTCCTCTTTCACTGAGTCATGTTTCTGCTTTTGAAAGCGCCGTAGAGAGCCCTCCCACAGTGCAGGAAGTAATGTAACTTTCAGAGGCAAACAGGAAGAACTGTGGAGCGCTCGACTGCAAGGTTTCACTTTGACCCAATGCTAACAGTACCTGGAAATCTGCTGACTACTCCCTGCAGGTAAAATGCATTTTTACTTCTGTTCCTCTCTAACATAGAGAGTAGACTACTCAACTAAGTTCCTTTGATGTAAACTCAGTATTGTTCTTGAATTTCCCTTCATCAAGTTTGACTAAACAAATTCATTCTGATCAGGAAGATTGTCCCACCTCATCAAATTACCTTCATAAGAGCAGTAAAAACAAGCTTTCATGAGCTGTTTCCTTTTGGCAACTGCTCAAAACAGAAGATCATTAACAAAGCAAGATTTTGGTGAAATAAAAATGTAGCTGCAACAAAGAGAGGCAAGAACGACATCAGAGAAAACAGGAGCTGAAATTATGACTTGAAATAAACTTTTCACGAATTAATTTGGGCAATTGATGTCAGACGGAAGTGATTAGGATTTGAAATAGGAAGTGAAAGGAACATGTTTGATAAAAGTAAAATATAAAATATTGTAAAAATGTAAAAACCCTATTTTCAATAATAAGTTTGCAAATGATCACTATTCAATCAGTGGCTTTTTCAACATTCTCAAAATGACAACTGAATACATAAAAAAACACAAAATACATCATCTCATATAGCAAACTTTATACACTTAAACTTTTTCAAATTTGGACAATAATCAAGTGCCTTTTAATTTAATGTAAGTCATTAATATATGGACTACTTGACAGTTATTTAGGCCACAAACAGTGGTGCCAACAGGGCTGGCCAGGGCATTGCATATGGTGGCACACTCATTGGCCACCCCACTGGCCATCCCACTGGCCAGTGTAAACTGTAGCAGCATCAATTTAGCATTTCCTCCCTTTCTGCACAGCCAGCAATGTAACATTAAACATCACACAATAAACCAAGATCTGAGGAGGTGTTTATTGAAGTCTTTCTGATTCTACCGACATCTACTATATCTACTATCTACTATAGTAGATTCAAACACTGAAATATGGTTTACAGTTTCAATGGCCACCCCAAGATTTTTAGTGGCCCCATCTGCAAACCTTCTGCAAGGTCAATGACTCCAGTCTGCTGGGTTTCGTTGCATAGAAAATTTTTTTTGACTCAGTTGTTTCTTAGGTGGGATCAGATGGAATGTATGTGCTGGACTTTACTAGTCCAGCACATAAATTTGTGCTTAATTGAATTCAATGACATGTTTGTCAAGCACCTGGAGACAATATGTGTTGTAAATTGTGGCTAAACTAAAATGTATTGTAAACTTTATGTGCTCTGAATTTTCAGTTGATCATGGATGTCGTGGATCGCATCCTGTCAGTTGCTGAAAGGATCTACACGCTGGTGGAAAATGTTAAGGCCAATAAAAAGCGTTGCTCTCGTGTTGTGAAGCGCGTAAAGGCCTTGGAGGGCCTGGTAAAATCAATCAAACAGAGGGATGCAGTCGATCACTCTGCTGAGGTGGAGAACGCCCTGAGAGGTCTGTCAATCACTCTCAAATCCGCTCAGGAGCTCATTGAGAAATACACTTCGGCAAACTTGGTGAAGCGTATCCTGAAGTCAAGCAGCCATGGAGATGAATTTAACAGCGTGAATGAACGACTCAATGATGCCTTCTCAAGCCTGTCATTAGCTCTGCAGTTAGAGCATGGAAACGAAGTCTTCAAGGTGTTTGATCTGATATCCAGGCAGAAGGAAGATGAAGTCGACAGCAAGGAAGATGATGCAGAATTAAAGAGAAGTAAGAAAAAACAGACATTATTCAAATGACTTTGCTCATATACACAGTGATTATATGTAAAATAAAAACAATACATGTTTAATTTGGAGAATATCACGGCTGGGATAGAAACTTAGAGCATTTTAAGGGATCATTTTATCTGATTTATTTTCTCATCACTTTTAGAGATGCTAAAGAAAGACTTATCATCAAGAAAATCATTAATTCGCTGACAGTTTTGTGAAAGCAGATTGAACCGTCTCCTGTTGCCTTCTGTCTTTAGCTTGTTGACGATAATCATGTAATAAGATGCTTGTGTAAATTCTCAGTCATCTGGGTCATGGCAGACAGCAGGTGGTCATGGCAACCAAAAAACAAAACAAAACAGGCGTAAATTGGAAGGCCGTGTTCCTTCTGGGATTAAATGAGAAACGTTTATATTTTTAATTAAACTGATCAATTTTTAACCTGATCAGATTTTTAGTCATGTTTGATTTTTCTGTCCTCAGTGCTGATGGAATACGGGGAATACGTGGAGACCATGCAAAGAGATCTTGAAGATATCAAATCCAATGTAATAAAAATCGTGGAGATGTGTGAGTATGGGGCATCATTTCTACAATCCGTGTTAAAACACCAGTTTCCCCAGGTTTTATTCTGTTACTACTGTCCCTAGAAAAACTTTCCAGATATAAAGAGATTTCTGGAGACCCCCGACAACTATTTTTTCCATCTGTTTTATATTTTTTAATTAAAAGACAGGGCAAAGCAAGTTGAGTTATACAGCACATTTCAGCAGCACAATGAAAAATACCACTGTTTTAAACTTCATCAACGGCATTATATATTTATCCCTTTAATTATCAGAATCAAACCATATTTAGCTTAGAGTGGCCATTAAGGCTCCTCCTACCTCTAGGTTGGACGGCTGATGTTAGATTGTCCTTCCTGCCCAGGTTGCAGCAACACTTTAGGACCAATAATAAGCTTTATGGGATTTCATGCCTTGCCTACACTCATGCTCCTGGTCTTTATTCTCTGATAGTGGGACTAGAAAGCCACACTGTCACTGACTCAAAGGTTGATTACTTTTGGAGCGATAATAATAGGCCCCTTCACAGAGGCAGGGTGTTTTAGATAAGAGTTATTGTCACATTTAGATTATTTTAAATCTAATCAGCTTCCAGCAAAGCTGCATGGTCATCTAGCAGTCACATCTTCTTCTTTACAAAGTTAATGAAGGTATATTCTTAGTTCTGTAATTCAATCATCAGACTAAGAACTTTTAATCCTGACAGTGAAGGATTTCTTATCATAACACCTAAAGTTTTATTTTCTTCTGCTATAAACTCTATCAATGCATACTGAAGAAAAGTTAAGTAAAAAAAGAAGATGCACAAACAACAGGATTAACTCTTACCAATAGTGAACAATGAATCACCCCACTTTATGAGCCTACCCACTGCAGCGTGGAACCTACCCACTATGTGTTGAACCTACCAACTGAGCGTGGAACCTACCCACTATGAGTGGAACCCTACCCACTATGAGTGGAACCTACCCACTATGAGTGGAACCTACCCACTATGAGTGGAACCTACCCACCATGAGTGGAACCTACCCACTATAAGTGGGAACCTACCCACCATGAGTGGAACCTAACCACTGAGCGTGGAACCTACCCACTTATGAGTGAAACCTACTCCACTGAGCGTGGAACCTACCCACCATGTGTGGAACCTACCAACTGAGCGTTGAACCTACCCACTATGAGTGGAACCTACCCACTGAGCGTGGAACCTACCCACTATGTGTGGAACCTACCAACTGAGCGTTGAACCTACCCACTGAAGTAAGAGTGGAAACCTACCTACTGAGCGTGGAACCTACCAACTGAGTGGAACCTACCCACTATGTGTGGAACCTACCAACTGAGCGTTGAACCTACCCACTATGAGTGGAACCTACCCACTATAAGTGGAACCTACCCACTATGTGTGGAACCTACCAACTGAGCGTGGAACCAACCCACTATGAGTGGAACCTACCCACTATAAGTGGAACCTACCCACTGAGCGTGGAACCTACCAACTGAGTGGAACCTACCCACTATGTGTGGAACCTACCAACTGAGCGTTGAACCTACCCACTATGAGTGGAACCTACCCACTGAGCGTGGAACCTACCAACTGAGTGGAACCTACCCACTATGAGTGGAACCTACCCACTATAAGTGGAACCTACCCACTATGAGTGGAACCTACCCACTGAGCGTGGAACCTACCAACTGAGTGGAACCTACCCACTATGTGTGGAACCTACCAACTGAGCGTTGAACCTACCCACTATGAGTGGAACCTACCCACTGAGCGTGGAACCTACCCACTCGAGTGTGGAACCTAAGCACCTTAGCGTGGAACCTACCCACTGAGTGGAACCTACCCACTGAGTGGAACCTACCCACTGAGCGTTGAAGCTACCCACCATGAGTGGAACCTACCCACTGAGCGTGGAACCTACCCACTGAGCGTGGAACCTACCCACTGAGCGTGGAACCTACCCACTATGAGTGGAACCTACCCACTGAGCGTTGAACCTACCCACCATGAGTGGAATCTACCCACTGAGCATGGAACCTACCAACTGAGCGTTAAACCTACCCACTATGAGTGGAACCTACCCACTGAGCGTTGAAGGTACCCACCATGAGTGGAACCTACCCACTGAGAGTGGAACCTACCCACTGAGCGTTGAACCTACCCCCACTATGAGTGGAACCTACCCACTGAGCGTTGAAGCTACCCACCATGAGTGGAACCTACCCACTGAGCGTGGAACCTACCCACTGAGTGTTGAACCTACCCACTATGAGTAGAACCTACCCACTGAGCATTGAAGCTACCCACCATGAGTGGAACCTACCCACTGAGTCGTGGAACCTACCCACTGAGTGTTGAACCTACCCACTATGAGTGGAACCTACCCACTGAGCGTTGAAGCTACCCACCATGAGTGGAACCTACCCACTGAGCGTGGAACCGTACCCACTGAGTGTTGAACCTACCCACTATGAGTAGAACCTACCCACTGAGCATTGAAGCTACCCACCATGAGTGGAACCTACCCACTGAGCGTGGAACCTACCCACTGAGTGTTGAACCTACCCACTATGAGTGGAACCTACCCACTGAGCGTTGAACCCTACCCACCATGAGTGGAACCTACCCACTGAGCGTGGAACCTACCAACTGAGCGTTGAACCTACCCACTATGAGTGGAACCTACCCACTGAGCGTTGAAGCTACCCACCATGAGTGGAACCTACCCACTGAGCGTGGAACCTACCCACTGAGTGTTGAACCTACCCACTATGAGTGGAACCTACCCACTGAGCGTTGAACCTACCCACTATGAGTGGAACCTACCCACTGAGCGTGGAACCTACCCACTATGAGTGGAACCTACCGCACTGAGCGTTGAACCTACCCACCATGAGTGGAACCTACCCACTGAGCGTTGAACCTACCCACTGAGCGTTGAACCTACCCACTATGAGTGGAACCTACCCACTGAGCGTGGAACCTACCCACTGAGCGTTGAACCTACCCACCATGAGTAGAACCTACCCACTGAGTGGAACCTACCCACTATGAGTGGAACCTATCCAACTGAGCGTTGAACCTAACCCACCATGAGTAGAACCTACCCACTGAGTGGAACCTACCCACTATGAGTGGAACCTATCAACTGAGCATTGAACCTACCCACCATGAGTAGAACCTACCCACTGAGTGGAACCTACCCACTATGAGTGGAACCTACCAACTGAGCGTTGAACCTACCCACTGAGCGTTGAACCTACCCACTATGAGTGGAACCTACCCACTGAGCGTGGAACCTACCCACTGAGCGTTGAACCTACCCACCATGAGTGGAACCTACCCACTGAGTGGAACCTACCCACTGAGCGGAAACCTACCCACCATGAGTGGAACCTACCCACTGAGCGTTGAACTCACTCCCACCATGAGTGTTGAACCTACCCACTATGAGTGGAACCTACCCACTATGAGTGGAACCTACCCACTGAGCTGCTGAAGCTATCCACTATGAGTGGAACCTACCCACTGAGCGTGGAACCTACCCTTACTGAGTAAGCGGAACCTACCCACTATGAGTGGAACCTACCCACTATGAGTGGAACCTACCCACTGAGCGTTGAACCTACCCACTATGAGTGGAACCTACCCACTGAGCGTGGAACCTACCAACTGAAGTGGAACCTACCCAACTGATGCGTTGAAGCTAGCCCACCATGAGTGGAACCTACCCACTGAGCCAGTGGAACCTACCCACTGAGTGTTGAACTCTACCCACTATGAGTAAGCGAACCCTACCCACTGAGCGTTGAACCTACCCACTGAGCGTGCAAATTCTATACCAGTGAGTGTTGAAACCTACCCACTGATGAGTGGAAACCTACCTGCCGCGTTGAACCTACCCACCATGAGCTGGAAACCCAAACCCACTGAGTGGAACCTACCCACTGAGCGTTGAAGCTACCCACCATGAGTGGAACCTACCTGGCACTGAGTGTTGAACCTACCCACTGGAGAGTGGAACCTACCCACTTGAGCGTGGAATCTACCAACTATGAGTGGAATCCTACCCACTGAGCGTGGAACCCTACCCACTATGCGGCTGGAACCTACCCACTGAGCGTGGAACCCACCCACTATGCGTGGAACCTACCCACTGAGCTGTGGAACCTACTCCACTGAGCGTGGAACCTCACCCACTATGAGCGTGGGAAATCCTACCAATTAAGTGAGTGTGGAACCTACCCACTGAGCGTGGAACCTTACCCACTAGAGTGTGGAACCTACCCACCTAAGCGTGGAACCTACCCACTGAGCGTGGAACCTACCCACTGAGTGGAACCTACCCAGCTATGAGTGGGAACCTACCCAACTGATGCGTGGAACCTACCCACTGCGAGTGGAACCTACCCACTATGAGTGGGAAACCTGCCCCACTATGAGTGGAACCTACCAACTGCTGTGGAACCTACCCACTAGTGAGTGGAACCTACCCACTATGAGTGGAACCTACCCACTGAGCGTGGAACCTACTCCCACTATGAGTGTGGAACCCTACCCACTATGAGTGGAACCTACCCACTGAGCGTGGAAATCCCTACCCACTGAGTGTGGAACCCTACCGCACTGAGTGTGGAACTCTAGCCCACTAAGCGCGGGAACCTACCCACTGAGTGAGTGGAACCTACCCACTGAGCGCTGGAACCTTACCCACTGAGTGGAACCTACCCACTGAGTGGAAGTGGAACCTACCTGGGACTAAGCTGCTGGAACCTGAGCACCACTAAGCGTGGAAACCGCACCCACTATGGAGTGGAACTCTACCCGCAACAGAGTGGAACCTACCCACTGAGTGGAACCTGCCACTGGTGGAACCTGCCACTGGCCGTGGAACCTGGTGTTCTATAAATCTATGAGTGGAACCTACCCACTCAAGCGTATGAGTGGACCCACTGGGTCACCTACCCAGTGAGTGCTGAACCTACCCACTATGAGTGGAACCTACCCACTGAGCGTTGAACCTACCCACCGGCGAGTGGAACCCACCAAGTGAGTGAACCCAAATTATGAGCGGAACCTACCCACCATGAGTGGAACCTACCCACTATGAGCCGTGGAACCTACCCGCTTAGAGTGGAACCTACCCACTGTGGCGTTGAAGCTACCAACCATGAAGTGGAACCTACCCACTGAGCGTGGAACCTACCCACTATGAGGTGGAACCTACCCACTGAGCGTGGAACTCCACCCACTATGATCGGAACCTACCCACTGAGCTTTGGAACCAAACCCACTATGCGTGGAACCTACCCACTGAGCGTGGAACCTACCCACTCGGAACCAGCGTGGAACCTACCCACCTGAGCGTGGAACCTACCCACTGAGCGTGGAACCTACCACCCACTGAGCGTGGAACCTACCCAATGAGTGTGGAACCTACCCACTGAGCGTGGAACCTACCCACTGAGTGTGGAACCTACCCACTAAGCGTGGAACCTACCCACTGAGCGTGGAACCCTACCCACTGAGTGGAACCTACCCACTATGAGTGGAACCTACCCACTGAGCGTGGAACCTACCCACTGAGTGGAACCTACCCACTATGAGTGGAACCTACCCACTATGAGTGGAACCTACCAACTGAGTGGAACCTACCCACCATGAGTGGAACCTACCCACTGAGCGTGGAACCTACCCACTGAGTGGAACCTACCCACTATGAGTGGAACCTACCCACTGAGCGTGGAACCTACCCACTGAGTGTGGAACCTACCCACTGAGTGTGGAACCTAAGCACTGAGCGTGGAACCTACCCACTATATGAGTGGAACCTACCCACTATGAGTGGAACCTACCCACTGGCGTGGAACCTACCCACTGAGGCGTGGAACCTACCCACTGAGTGTGGAACCTACCCACTAAGCGTGGAACCTGAGCACTAAGCGTGGAACCACCCACTATGAGTGGAACCTACCCACTATGAGTGGAACCTACCCACTGAGCGTGGAACCTACCCACTGAGTGGAACCTACCCACTGAGCGTGGAACCTACCCACTGAGTGGAACCTACCCAACTGAGCGTGGAACCTACCCACTATGAGTGGAACCTACCCACTATGAGTGGAACCTACCCACTGAGTGGAACCTACCCACTATGAGTGGAACCTACCCACTGAGCGTGGAACCTACCCATCGAAGCGGACCGTCCCCGTCTGCTCCGTGTCCACCCTGTAATGGTCCAGCAGCAGACGCACCACCTTGTCGTGTCCGTTCCGCGCAGCGATGATCAGCGGAGTGGATCTCTGACCGGCCACCTGGGTGACGTAGCTCAGCAGGTAGCGGCTCTCCGCCTCGGAGTGGTTGAGCAGCAGCGCGGCCAGCGTCAGGACCCGACCCTCGCTGGCCGCCTTGTAAACGTAGCCGGCCAAAGACTCCATGGGAGCCCAGCAGACAGCGCCTCTCGCTCAGCTCTCGCCCCTGGGGTACAGTCCACCCAGGGAAGCCGCCTCCCATTAAAAAGTCCAGGTGAAGCACTGTGCCGGCATGGAGGGGCTCAGTCCTTCTGCTTCTGATGGGAACCTGTTAGCTAACCGCTTAGCTCATCTACCCTCGACCAGCTGATTAAAAACACCCTTCTGGTTTTAAATGGCTTCCTGCTTTCTGCCCAGAAGCCATGATCCGTGCTCAAAACACAAGCAAGAACCAAAAAGTTAAAAAAGTAAAACTGCCACTTTCACCTTTACGACTATCTGATTTACCGGAAGTAAAGGTCCGGCACAAAAATACATCCGAGTGAAATGACGGTCTGCGCGTGATAGTTCCGAGGGGAAGAGGAGTGTCCGCCGGTGATGAACCAGCAACAGCGACCAGCGTAGATGCATGCATGGAGCCCATAGAGCAGGGGGAACCGAATAAAAAAACAGTTAACGTCCGGAGACATTTTTTTAATCCTGATCTGTATATGCCATGTATATATATATATATATGTATATATATATATATATATATATATATACATATATATATATATATATATATATACATATATATATATATATATATATATATAACTTTGCAGCAGCCTTTAATGCTACCTTAGATGCTGGCTTTGTTCAAAATGTGAATAGTCCCACACATTGTCATCTACATACTTTGAATCTTGTGCTGACATATGGCATAGAATGTTAATTAATAGAGGAGAATAAGAATCATCCTAGATATCTTTTTTAATACAGTTGCCAAACTCACCCAGAGCCATAGCTCTGTTGAGCAAATCCATTCCACCTGCTCTTAGCAGCAGTGTTAATTTTGTCAAGCCTGACGACAAAAATATTTTGTCAACGTGGGATGTGTGTGTGTGTTTGTGTGTGTGCCTTCCTGTGCCTGCATCTGTCTGTCTCTCTGTTATAGAAGAAAGATTTTCTACTGATACACTACATATTAATCGTTTAAATTCCTTCCTCCTCACTATATACCTGACACAGTGACGGGAAGGAAGGGAAGTCTGTTGCAGAGATGATGGAGCCCCCCCCTTACTGTACAAACCTGACGCCAAAGAGCAGAAAGCCCTGGAGAACCCAATGGCAAAGTGAATTGGGTGTTCTGGCCTGCCTGCAAGGACCATTGAGGATGAAGATTTTGTGGATATGATGAAACAAGCCGACAAAAGGTTCAATGTGTACAGCGTGATATATGTTGAAAAGAGAATCAGTGTGTGGAGAAGTTGTATTCTGCACAGTGTTATATAGATAAAATAGAGAAGGGTTAGGTCCACAGTGAGTTTGAGGCTTTATATAGACAAGGCCTTGTATTGCTTGGAAACATGCAAATTGAAACCGACAAGTGGGTCGTTTTTTTCAATTGTTGGCCTGTAATATCTTAAACCTGTCTATGATTCTGAAGGTCGGTCGTTAAAGGAGGGATTGTTCACCTGGCTGAAGTGAGGAGGTACTTTGTTCCTCTGTGATGGGGTGGGGGTTGTGGTGATACCTGGAAGGGATCATCTCTATAACTGAATGTAATTTTTTGGAAGCTGGAATCTGAGTCCACCCCCTCTGTTTAAAGTTGATTTTTCCCTCTTAACATAGATGGCTTCCTTCACACCCCTCTCAAACCACCTATTTTCTATTTTCTTTATCCAAAATGTGAACATTCTGGTCCTCAAAAAGAATGTCCTTTGTCCACAAGGTGTAGATGTACTGCAGTCTTGTCAGAGGAGGCGCTCTCCTGTGTTGGGCCCATGCGTCTGTAGAGGTTGTTTTGGATTCTCAATATAAAGATCAGAGCATTCCTCACTGCACTGAACAGCAGACACCACTCTCTGCTCATATTGGGTCTGGGGGTTTTATCTTTAGGATGCACTAGTCTCTGTTTAAGGGTTTTGTTTGGCTTGAATTGTACTGGGATTTTGTGTTTGGGAAAATCCTATTGAGTTTTCGAACACTGCAGCAACTTATAAGGGATTGTGATGTTTTTGCGTTTAATTTTCTCACCGCTATCTTCTGCTGTGTGTGTTTTGGATTTCCTTGCTGATTTGATAAGCGCCCAGTTTGGGTATCCACTGTTTTGGAGAGCATCTCTGATGTGTTTCTGTTCTTTGTGTTTCCCTTCTGTCCCTTAGTAGGGACATGTTCTGTCCAGTGTTGTAAGGTTCTGATGACTGAGAGTTTGTGTTCCAGTGGGTGGTGTGAGTCAAAAAAAGATACTGGTCTGTGTCAGTAAGGTTTCCTATACACTTCAATGTTTAGGCTTCCATCTCCTTCCATGCTCACCAAACAGTCCAGAAAAGGTAGTCCTCTCTGGTGAATTTGAATTGACATTTGAATTGAGAAAGCTTCCTGGAGGGAAGCGAAACATCTTCAAACCTTGAAAACCAAGTCCAGTGGATTGTTTTTTAAACTTTTAATGCGAAAGCAAAACTATTGTCTTCATTATTTAGGTTATTTAAGGAGGTATTCCCTTTGATCTTCTCCTCCATTTTAGATGTGATTAATCTTTCTCTGTAACAGGGATATCTACCAAAGGTTGCTGGAATTACACTGCTGCTTCATAGCAGCAGGTTGAGCCAAACATAATGTGCAGGGTCATCTTTGAGCATGCCATTTCACTTTTCTTTCACCAGTTCACAGCAGTACTTCCAGCAGGCCACACTTTCTCTACTCCCTTTTGAGAGATGGCAAGCTCAATTCGTGGCAGTGGCAGTGTTGTGACAGTTCCGGTGGCTCGATCTGACAGTTCCGGTGACAGTTCCCGTGGCTTGTCGGCCTGACAAGGCTTTAGTACTGGCTGGCTTGGCCTATTACTGGCAGCAGCCACTAGACTGACAGTCTGTCACATCAGCTCCACGTTTATGGTCACTGTTTCGGCTGCTGCAGAAGCAGTCGAAACATTTCGGCAAATAACGTATTTATAGTACCTCTAAGTAGATTGTTTTTTAAATGTTGTGATGTTGTTGCTGTATTAAACTGTATTAAAACTTTTATAAAGTCACATTTACCTGATGGAACAAAGTAGTTTATTTGCTAATAAGTGCCCTCTGCCGGCACCGGCCTTTACGCTGCCACTCTGGTGGCAGTCTCTGCCGGCGTCGGCCATTACGCTGCCACTTCGGTGGCCTTCTCTGCCGGCACTGGCCACTAGGAGCCACTCCAGTGGCAGTCTCTGCCTGTATCGGCCACTACGCAGCCACTCCTGTGGTAGTTTCTGCCGGCACTGGCCACTACGCAGCCATCATAGTGGCAGCATATTGGCAGCGGCCACTACGCTGCCAATGTGATGACAGTCCGACTTTTCTGCCAGTAGGCTGCCAAATAACAATAAATTATTTGTTCAATAATTTTTTTTTTTTTTTTTTTTTTTTCTTGATGTTTATCAGCAAATAACTTATTTTTTATTTAGTCTTTTAGTTTTTCCTTGCCATCTTTTGGTTAATATTTTATTTATAGTAGCTAAAGTACCTCTAAGCAGATAATATTGTGATGTGATTGCTTATTAAAGGAAGAAGTTCGGTTTTACACTTTAAGCCCATTTTTCTGTAGTGTCCAGGATGAAATCGAATGATCGAGCACCAAAAGTTTGACAATTGCTCCTGTGTCTCTGCTTTTTGGCTCATTTAGAGATCCCACTGGCTGCTTTAGAATGGCTTTGCATAGAGCATGTCCGATAATGTCCTTAAAACAACCTTAAACGTTCTTTTTTTTTAAAATATGCTACTCACCGGTCGTCCAGCGCTGTTCAATGGCGTTCCAAAAAAAGTTTTCGTGAAGAAAAGCGTTCCTGTAGTGTTTTATTTAGCATTTTGTAAATCCCATTGAGTTCTGTAGGAATGATCAATATTCGCTGCCACGAGGAAGAACGAAATGGGGCCTGTTTACACAGTTGTAGTCTTTTTGCTTCACTCTGTGTACTCCGACACGTCGCGAGAATCAAGAATCCACCTTTTCGTATTCCATTTTTCAGAGTTTTTAAAAGTGTTTAACAGAGGCGTTAGCACCTCGACGTCGGTGGGTACACAGAGTGAAGCGAAAAAGACTACAACTGTGTAACCAGGCCCCATTTCTGTTTCCGGTGGTAGGCGAGAATAATTGACTATTCCTACAGAACTCAATGAGATTTACAATGTAAAATGCTAAATAAACACTACTACGAAAACGCTTTTCACGAAACTTTTGGAACGTCATTGAACAGCTTTGCGTCTGAACGGGTGAGTAAAAGGGATATTTTAAAAAAAAAACGCTTAAACGTTAAGTTTATTTTATTGACATTGGTCATGCTCTATACAAGCCATTCTAAAGTTGCTTTCAGGGTGATCTCTAAATGAGCCAAAAAGGCATGACAGGAGCAACTGGTCAAAAGTTTATGTCGATCATTCGAGCCATCCTGGACACTACAGAAAAATGGGGCTTCAAAGGTAAAACCGAACTTCTCCTTTAAACTGGCATTAAAATTGTCATAAAGCCACATAGTTCATCCGCCAATGGCCGGTGGCACTGCCACTTTCTGCCACTAGGTGTCCTTGGCTGCTTCTAACTAAAATACTATTTTAAAACCTTGATGTTATTGCTTATCAACACGTGTGGAACCTTTAATGAAGTGACTGCATTTACTTTGAAAGCAATGGCCTAGATAGTGCTTTCTATGTATTCAATGCTGTAAGGAAAGAGGCATTACACCCACTGCTGGTGTGTTACACAGAATTCTTAGTTAATATGACATACATTGCCATTCTGAAAGCACCTGGCCATGAGGGTGTCAGATGGGAGATGAGAATAAATTATTTAGGTATACTTATCAGTATCCTCCTCCTTAACTCTATCTAAAGTGGCCGCTGCATGGCTGTGGTATTGGCAGATAAACTACTTCGTTCCGCAAAGTAAATGTGACTTTTCAAAAGTTTTAAAACAGTTTTTAAGTAATAACATCACAACATTAAAACAACAATCTACTTAGAGGTTCTATAAATAAGTTATTTGCAGAAAAACGGCTTCTGCAGCAGCCAAAACAGTGTCTGTAAACGTGGAGCTGATGTGGCAGACTGTCAGTCGAGTGGCTGCTGCCAGTAACCGTGCCAGCCAGTACTAAAGCTGTGTCAGGCCTACGAGTTACCGGAACTGTCACATCGAGCCACTGGAACTGTCACAACCCTGCCACTGCCACGAATTGAGCTTGCATTCCTCTGCTCTTTTTTCTCATCATCTTCTCCTTCTTTCCCATTTGCCTGGCTTGCCACAGGTTTGCCTGCTGTGTCTAAAGTAGCAGCAGCAGCAACCCACACTGACAGCTCATTGGATCATTTTAGATCATGTGCAGCCTGGTGCTGGACGCTGCAGAGGGCTTCACCATATTAACAGGAGAAGCGGCGCAAATTAAGATAGACACTGCCATCGGACAACATGTGGTAATTTATAAATGTTTTTAAATCAAGTTGGGTCCGGATTAGCCTGCAGGTGGGTCCGGATCCTGACCACGGTCTGCTAATCAGTGACCTCTGTAATAAGCTGTATTTAAAATCATATCTGTCAACATGATGCATCTGCTATAAAAATGTCTCATCTTTTGTAGTTTATCATTAAAATGATCCAGAATTTTGGAGCGTAAAAAGAACAGGAATGTTTCAGCCGTTTTTATTTTCATTTTCTCCTTGTCTCATCCTTTTCCTCTCAGTTATCACTCAAGTTATCTGAATTAAAGTTAATTTCAAATTGACTCTGAGTTTATTTACTGTTTTTACTGTACTTCCATCCATCCATTTTCCGTCATGCTTATCCCAAGCAGGGTGGTGAGGGGTGCTGGTGCCCATCTCCAGCTGTCAGTGGATGAGAGGCGGGGTCCACCCTGGACAGAGAGGCGGGGTCCACCCTGGAAAGGTCTCCAGTCCATCGCAGGGCGACACAGAGACAAACAGGACAAACGACCATCCACACAAACACTCACACCTAAGGACAATTTTAAGAAGCCAATTAACCTAACAGTCATGTTTTTGGTTTGTGGGAGGAAGCCGGAGTACCCGGAGAAAACCCACGCATGCTCAGGGAGAACATGCTAACTCCATGCAGAAAGACCCCGGGCTAGGAATTGAACCCAACAATGCAGCACTGCTACCCACTGCACCACTGAGCAGCTACTGTACTTATTGTGCTAAAAATATGATTTAAAATCCTAGTCCACAATAATCCTCATTTGCATTTCCTCCTAAATTTTAATTATGTTTACATTATTTCTTGGCTAAATCTAAAAATATCAAAGATGTTTTCAATTTAAACATAGGTATAAAATAATAGAATATAACCTCCAATAATTTCAATGATATCATTGTTCTAGGTCATCAAATCAATTCATTTTATTCTGTCCAATCAGCTGCCTGTACTGTTTTAAATGTCCAGCAGGTGGCAGTATTCTGCAAGACAGAATCAATGCAGCCTCAATAGTTTGGCTTCAGGATAACTCATTAGCCTTCACAAGTCATTAACCATCACTAGTCGTTAACCATAACAAGTCAGTAACCATCACTTGTCATTGACCATCACTAGTCAGTAACAATCACTAGTCATTAAACATCACTATTCATTAACCATAACTAGTGAGTAACCATCACTAGTCATTAACCATCACTAGTTAGTAACAAGCACTAGTCATTAACAATCACTAGTCAGTAACCATCACTAGTTAGTAACAATCACTAGTCATTAACCATCACTAGTCATTAACCATAACAAGTCAGTAACCATCACTTGTCATTGACCATCACTAGTCAGTAACAATCACTAGTCATTAAACATCACTATTCATTAACCATAACTAGTGAGTAACCATCACTTGTCATTAACCACCACTAGTTAGTAACAATCACTAGTCATTAACAATCACTAGTCAGTAACCATCACTAGTTAGTAACAATCACTAGTCATTAACCATCACTAGTCAGTAACAATCACTAGTCATTAAACATCACTATTCATTAACCATAACTAGTCAGTAACCATCACTAGTCAGTAACCATCACTAGTTAGTAACAATCACTAGTCATTAACCATCACAAGTCATTGACCATCACAAGTCATTAACCATCACTAGGCATTAACCATTACTAGTCATTAACCATCACTAGTCAGTTACAATCACTAGTCATTAACCATCACTAGTCATTAACCATCACTAGAATCCACCACCGTCCACTGAAGATTTTTAAAATTCATTTAGAGTTGGATGAATTAAAAAAAAGATAAAATGCTAATGCATGAAAAAATAAGAAAATAGTATGTAATGAAGTATGAGAAGCCATAAAATAACAAACAAAATAAGTACAAAATGACCACAGTGGAAGGGGTTGAGACTGCTGAACACAAAGCTCCTCTATAGACATTGCCTCTTTCTCTGAATACAGTCACCTGTATAGATATATTTATATTGCAACATCAATTCAATTCTGAACAGGAATTCACAATAATTTACTTTAGATTTCTGATTTTGGACACTACCTGCCAGAAACCACGTAATTCAATTATATATGTAAGATTTAGTTTTATTTATGATTCTTATTTACTCCATCCATCCATCCATCCATCCATCCATCCATCCATCCATCATCCATCCATCCATCCATCCATCCATCCAGCCAGCCAGCCAGCCAGCCAGCCAGCCAGCCAGCCAGCCAGCTTCTCCAGGCTAATCTGTCAGTGTCTTGATCTGGCCTGTTTGCTCTCCCTTAATTAGTCATTCCTTTCACCTGTCGTTTTTCCCTCCCTGCCTCATTATAATTTATTCCTCTCACCTGTTTCCTCTAGTTTATATTCAGTTCAACCTGAGCATTCAGTGCCAGATCATTGCTTGTCTTTTTCGGTTAGTCTTATGTTCAGTTTTTTATTTGGTTCATGTCCTGGATCCTAGCTGCCAGTGGAGAGAGGGGTTTTAGTGTTTGTCTTGTCTCCTGATTTGTCCACTGTTCCTCCCCACACGGAGTCCTCTGGGTTTTGGCTCATTATAGGGGAGGTTCAGGTTTATCTCAGTAAGCCTGGCTTCAAGGAGGAACCAGTTTAAAGTCTGCTTCAAGTTCCGGTTCCGCGTCCTGTCTCGGCTACCCTCTTCCACTAGAGCCTGCCTGTCTTCACCTGATCCTGTCTGCTCCTGTAGTGACCACCTGGTCATGCTTCTGGTCCCAGTCAGACTCCTGAACCCTCCTGGAAGCCTGTGGATGCCTGGAAGTCTGGATCCTGCCACCTGTTCCTGCCTGATCTGGATTCAGCCTGTTTCTGGTCTGTTCCTTGTCTGTTCTGGATCCCTGACCAGGATCTTCCAGCATGACCTCTGGGACTGCAGCATTGGGGACACTCTCGGTCTGGACCCGCAAACCAGGTGTAAAGGTAAGTGACCAACGCAGATAATCATAAATCAGTTTGTCGTGGTCACTTACCTGTGTTTCCTCCCTAAGTGTCTGAGATTGGGCTGATTGCCCGCGCCCCGCCTGCAGTGTCTCATGAGAGCCACAGCTCGCTTTTGTTTTATTTTACACACCCCATTTAATAAGCGTTTGAACTTTCTTGTCTTACTGACTGTCTCTCCTTGAATACTGGGTCCACCTGTCCTCGGTTCATGACAGTCAGAGTCACAGTGGGGTTGGTGCCTATCAGGGTCTGTTTCGTGCCCATCACAGGCCTTGTCAAAGCCAGCTGGATCAGGACTTTGAATGACAAACTGGGGGAGTTGGGTAGTAAATATAGTAAATGTTTGTGTCTAACTGTTTTGAATTTCCATAGATCCAGTGGAACTCATGTTCGAGGTGTTATGTGTGACCTTCAAAAGGTAAAGCTGAATATCTAGAAGTGTCTTTTGTGTTTTTTAAATGACTATATCTGTCATGATCTTTGGACTGATGACAGGATTATTGGTTTATTTCTTCTACCTGCTTAGCTCCGCCCAGTTTTCATTTGCTCTCTTCTTATCCACCTGTTCCAGCTCCTATTTAAGCTGCCTATTTCCAGTCATCAGTGTCAGATTATTCGAGCCTTGTATGAGAGTTCTCTAGCATACCTTGTTGTGTTTTTGAATCCCTAATCCTGACCTGTTTCTGCCTGTTTGCTTGTCCCTGTTACAGTCTGTTTCTGCCTTTTCCTGTCTTCGGACTGCTGTTAGGATTCTGCCTGTTAACAAACTTGGATCGGTCCCCCGACCACCAGTTTGTTTTCCCCTTTGGCACCTCTTCGCCTCTCTGATCTTCTGGCCTGGACATCTACTCCTGCATCGACACCTGCTCTGGATTCTTCCGCCAGACTCTTCTGCTCTTCCTCGTCTGCTGGCTTCTGCTCGTCAGTCTGCTCTGCTTCAAACCTGGATCTCTCTGGAACTCTCTCACTGCATGCTGTGGAGAAATTATCCAACTGGTTTCCACTCCTTCCTCTGGGCTTGGACGGAACCAGGTTTGTGAATTACAGGTTCGCTATCGTTCCCAGTCTGAGTTTCGTGGTCACTAACCTGAGTATCCATCTCTACAGAGATTCCAGTAAGTACCGTCCAGTTCCAGCTCCAGAGCAGTCAATAAAGCATTTAATTTTTAAACAGAACTTTATTGTCTGCCTGGGTTCTACTTTCTGAGCTTTGACAATATCAGCTGTAAAGATTGTGTTCTTTGTATCTGGTGTTTGTCACAATGTTCTAATATCCAAGTCATCTTGAAAACATTCTTCTTCCAAATGTTGGCTACATGTATTCGGTGTTTTTCTCTGGCCAGAAGTTGAGGATGTACAAATCCTCCCTCTTCAAGTGCTATTAATCAATCGCCAACCCGTCCGTGGAGGATCGGGAATCAGAAAGGTGGAATAACTCTTTTTTTTTTTTCCTCCACTTTTACTGTATGGTATTCCAGCATCCAACTGCCATACGCGTGGGCATTGTCAGTTTCACTATAACTCTGGTGAGTTTCAATGGTGAAGTCCTCTGGGGAAATCTTCAATAATTGTTGTTGATTGCAGATGTGTCTAGTAGTTCCCATTGATTTAGCTTGGAAAGCGGGGAGAATGGCGCTAGGCTTACCGCACCATGACGTCACTGCTGGAAGATGGCAGGAATGTAGGGTTACTATGTATGGGCAAAAATGGATGCTCCCACACTTAGTGATAACCATGAAAATTAAGTATTTTTTTACTGGTTAACACTAAATTCATTAAATCGTCGTGAACGTATTAGTTTTAGGTATAAATAATGATCCATTGATTATTTCTTTCTGATAGGACTTTTCCTGTAAGGCTTTATATGTGAGAAGGGAAGATTTTAATTTCTATTCTGGATTTAACAGGAAGCCAATGAAGAGAAGCCTGGATAGGAGAGATATATGATCTCTCTTTTTTCATTTTCATCAGAAACTCTGGCTGCAGCATTTTGGATCAACGCTGAAGGCTTTTTAACACTACAGTTTGTGGACTTCCTGATAGTAAGGAAATTACAATAGTTCAGCCTTGAAGTAACAAATGCATGGACTAGTTTTTACTCAGCATCACCCCTGGACAGGAGATTTCTCATTTTTGCAATATTCCTCAGATGAAAGAAGGGAAATTCTAGAAACCTCTGATATAGGATTTACATTTTTTTTAAAAAATTTCTTTTTGTTTTACACTTGTGTAAACAAAATGAAAAAAATAAAATCTGTCTAAAGTCTTAAAAGTCTCTCTAAAAAAAGGTCCTGATCAAAATTAACACATCAATCACAACACATTTCATGTCAAGGCACTTTACTGTAAAAGTAGCTTCATGAGGCACTCTGTAATGTTTGACAAAGTCAGATGATTTCCTCCTGGAATCTTAATATACTCTGAATAATACAGATATATTGCTGTTGAAGAAATGTATTAAATTTTAATTACACTTTGGTTTCCCCAAATAAATCATACAGTCATTGTTTGTCAACCCAAAGAGAGAGAAATTATAGGAGATGGCTAATAGATAAAAGTCGGGGAGGTAATTTAACCTAATCATATTGTTTGATGCACTCTTCTATCTCAGACTAACGAGTTAAAATTGATTATATAACCCATAAATAACAGTGCGACATGCTAAGGTAACAGGTTAATTATATCTCAGTCATTGTATTAGATGTAAAATTAATCATAAGTGCTGGATACATTTATATGGGGGTATAAGAAAAATATAATCCCTTAATTTAAACCGCTTTATCAGCAGGATTGAAAACAAAATCAAATAAGGCTGTAATGTTGCAGGACTGAGCATATCATTAGTTCATAGCGGAGGTCTTCAACAGGGGGTCCTCAACCCCTAGGGGGTCCACAGAGGTACTGCATGGGAGTTGCTAAAGTTTTTGGTCAATTAGACTTTTTTTTATATTCCCTGCTGCAATTATTTCCACTAATTGAAATGTCTTTAAAACCACATTAACATGAATTCAACAGCCTGTAGTAAACAGATAAATGGAAAAGTGTAGAAGATGTCTTTCAGTCATCAATGCACACATTCAGCGACACACAGGAGCTCTTTCAAGCTGAGCACCCGTTTCATTCACAACACCTGTTCCCATCAACCAGGAAGTGGAGAAATACTTTTAATAAATCCCAGGTGGAGAAATTACTTTGGTTAACACTCACTCCTCTGTGATAGAAGTGACTATAGGAGGACCCAGTTTGATGGGAACACTATTTAATACAATATATATAATTAGGGGTCCCGGCTCCATCTCACCATCAGTTTAGGGGTCCTTAGCCTGAAAACCGCTGAACCCCCTGATTTATAGTATAACTGGAATTACTGACCTGCAATGAATCCGATCCTACATCTTTTTAATATGCTGCTAACAACCATACCACATTCTAGGCCTCCAAGATCAGGCCTTTTATCACCAGTTCTTCATTTCTGCATGCTAGACCCCTTCCTCAGTCCATAGTTTTGCTGGTTCCAACCCTAAACAGCAGCTGTTCATTCCTTGTTTACTTATGTGTACATTATCTGTGGTTATCTGAGTTTATTTTGGGCCGTGGGAATGTAGGGGATTGGCTCTGGGTCTCTCTTCGTTTTTATTAAAAATCTGTAAAAATAACATAAGTGACAGAGTTAAAAAAAAACATAAAATACTTTACTATACAGTGTTTTTATCAATATGAATACTGTGCATCTGAAGAATAAATAATCAATATACAGCTGTGAACATTTTTACAGTAATGGATAGGTGAAAATAGCATCTGCCTCCTTTAGTGATAATGGGATGTGTAATAAGTGTAGTGTTTCAGATGTCCAAAGATCCACAAACTAATTTTAGGGAGATGATTAATCCCCGCTAACATCATTCCTCACCATGGCCGGTTCTAGACAGAGGCCAACGGGTGCCCCTGTAGATCATGTCCTGGCCCCTGTTATGGCCCCTGTTCTGAAGACATAATACTTCTGCGCTGGAACAGACATGGTTACTGATAGGTTCTTTGGATCTATTTTATTCTTTTTCTTTTTAACAAATTCTGTTTCACTAATTATTCAAAAACAATAAGGTGATAGCTTCAGTGGGATTGAGATAGGATCTAGGTTTTCATCTGCTAAATTTTTTTTTTTCACAACAAATAAAAAACTGCTCTTGTTTTATTTATATGCTGCACAGGTTTCACCAGCAACCCTCCCCTCGCACTCCCGCTCTCTCTCGTCTCTGCAATCAAAGTAGTTCTAATCCACACATGATGCATGAATTATTTCCTGCCTGCTCTCACTCACATTGCTGGCTAAGGATAAGGTTAAATACAGTAAGATTTGTTATTCACGCTGGCATGTAATGACACCCTGTTACGCCGATCAGAGGTCAATAAAATTAGTGTTGCTTCGGTGTGTAAGTTTGCCAAAAGAATGTCTGACAGTCTAGGTGGTGTCCTGAAAACAACGTGGACTACGTTAATAATTGGCAATCCTTTTGGGGAAAGCCTGGTCTGATTCGGAGAGACAGCATCCATCCCACTTTGGATGGTGCAGCTCTTCTTATTAGGAATCTGGCCACATTTTATTAGTCCTTCAAAACCCTGACCACCCAGGGTGCAGACCAGGAAGCAGCAGAGTCAGTTTAACACACACACACACATCTCTGCAGCTTCTCTACTGTTACCCACTCTTTACTCCATCCAGACAGTGTCTTGCCCACTGGGACCAAAATCTAATAAATTAGAAAAGATTCCCAAAGGAGTAAATCATAATAATCTGATTAAAATTAAAATAACTTCAATTGGGGAAAAGTTAAAGCGATTAAATGTGGTCTGTTTAACATACGATCTCTTTCCTCTAAAAGTCTGCTAGTAAATGACTTGATTTGTGATAATCACATTGACTTATGTTGCCTTACAGAAACCTGGCTGCAGCAAGAGGATTATGTGAGCATAAATGAGGCAACTCCTTCAAGCTATTTAAATTTTCACATACCCAGAAGTTCTGGGCGAGGAGGAGGAGTAGCAACAATCTTTCAGTCTGACTTACTGATTACTCCAAAGTGAGTTAACACTTACAATTTTGAAAATTGAACCCTTAATTTTCCTCATCCAAATTGTCAAAGCAAGAAAACCTCTTCTTTTTGTAACTTTGTATCGTCCACCAGGTCCTTACTCAGAATTTTTAGATGAGTTTTCAGAGATCCTTTCTGTATTAAATACTGACAGGGTCATCATAGTGGGAGATTTTAACATGCATGCTGACATTGAAGGTAGCTTAAGAGCAGCCTTTAATGCTATCTTAGACACTATTGGCTTTTTTCAAAATGTGAATAGTCCCACACATTCTCATCTTCATACTTTGGATCTTGAGCTCCGCACTTTGAAGAAAAATGCTAGGAAACTGGAAAGAAAATATCACTCCACAGGCCTACAGGAATCCTACCTAGTCTGGAAAAATAGTTTACTGCTGTATAAGAGGACCCTTTTGTAAAGCAAGAGCAGCATATTTCTCCTCAATAATAGAGGAGAATAAGAATAATCCTAGGATACCTTTTTTTAATCCAGTTGCCAAACCCACCCAGAGCCATAGCTCTGTTGAACCGTCCATTCCACCTGCTCTTAGCAGTAAAGATCTTATGGGATTCTTTATAAATAAGATTGATCTTATTAAAAAATAAGATCATTAGCACTCCTCTATCCTCGATTGGTTTGTCTCTGGAGGGTGGGGCAGCATCTGAGGTAGTCATGGAATCTGAACCGGGTTTAGACTGCTTTTTGATCAGTTGAACTTTCAAGAGTTAGCAAAACAATTGTCTTCATCTAAGCCTTCAACTTGGATGTTAGATCCAGTTCCAACCAGGTTATTTAAGGAGGTATTCCCTTTGATCTCCTCCTCCATTTTAGATGTGATTAATCTATCTCTGTTACAGGGGATATGTACCAAAGGCTTTTAAGGTTGCTGGAATTAAACCTTTGCTTAGAAAGCCAGATGAGTTGGCCAATTATAGACCTATATCAATCTTGGCTTTCTCATCTAAAATTCTTGAGAAAGTAGTTGCCAAACAAGTGTGTGATCACTTCAACCATAATGAACTTTTTGAAGAGTTTCAGTCTGGCTTTAGAGCTCATCATAGCTGACTGAAACAGCTCTGGTGAAAGTCACTAATGATATTCTCATGGCCTCAGATAATGGACTTGTATCTGTGCTCGTCCTGTTGGATCTCAGTGCTGCAGTTGATCATAATATTCTTTTAGAAAGACATAAATATTGTGTTGGAATTATAGGAACAGCACTAGACTGGTTTAAATCTTATCTATCTGATCGATTTAAGTTTGTTCATGACAGATCTTCCTCATCCTCAAAGGTTACCTGTGGACTACCACAGGGTTCAGTGCTAGGACCAATTCAATTCAATTGAATTCAGTTTATTTATATAGCGCCAATTGATTCAAAAGTTTTCTATCTTAGGAAAACCAGTTGATTGCATTGACTCATTTTACTCAAATACAATCCCTCACACTAAAAGCATGCTTGTAGCGACAAAGGAGAGGAAAAACTCCTTTTAACAGGAAGAAACCTCCAGCAGAACCAGGCTCAGTGTGTGGCGGCCATCTGCCGAGGCCGACTGAGGTTCAAGGAGACAGAAGCAGAGATACAAAAAGCAGCTGCAAAAGCGGCCCCGTTCCAGGAAACATACAGCCAGGCAGACAAAGCCCCGAGCCAGCTCCCCCATGGTCAGAAGATGAAGAGAAGCACATCCAGCCAGTCACGGTCAGAGAAACCGGACTACACTGGAAAACAGCCGATGTCCAGCATCTATAAACAAGGGTGTTGATGGCAGCAGCACAGATGATATTTCTCTCCAGGATGGCGTCACAGCCAAACAGGAACAGACGAGGCAAACCTACTATGAGAAAAAGCAGAGAGAGCAGAACGTTAGAGATTGAATTAACAGATTCTGCAGAGTGGGAGAATAGAGAGAGAATGAAGCAGAATGATGAAAAGGGGGTCCCTATGTCCTCCAGCAGTCTAAGCCTATAGCAGCATAACTATAGAGATACCTCAGGATAACCTGAGCCACTCTAACCTATAAGCTTTATCAAAAAGGAAAGTTTTAAGCCTAGCCTTAAAGTAGACAGGGGTGTCTGCCTCACGGACTAAAACTGGTAGTTGGTTCAACAGGAGAGGAGCCTGATAACTGAAAGATCTGCCTCCCATTCTACCTTTATTGAATTCTAGGAACCACTCACAGCTTTGGAGGACAATAAACTTCAGGGTGCATAATAAGATGGCATTTGTCAAAAACTTGGGCGTGGGAAGAGTTCCGGAGAGGCCATGGAAAAGACTTCTGTATGGCTTCCGAAGCGATTCTGGTCCACAATCCGGCGTCTCAGGAGGGGGAAGCAGTGCAGTACCAACACTATTTATAGTGGGGGTGGTGTGCTGCTGACCTCGACCTCGGGACGTCGTATGTCGGTGGGCGGAGTACTTCGAAGACCTCCTTAATCCCACCAACACGTCTTCCATTGAGGAAGCAGAGCCTGGGGGCTCTGGCTTGGGTCCTCCCATCTCCGTTGCTGAAGTCACTGAGGTGGTTAAAAAGCTCCTCGGTGGCAAGGCTCAGGGGTGGATGAGATTCGCCCTGAGGACCTTAAGGCTCTGGGGATGTTATGGGGCTGTGTTGGCTAAAGCGGCTCTACAACATTGTGTGGACATCAGGGGCAGTTCCCCTGGATTGGCAGACCGGGGTGGTGGTCCCTCTATTTATAAAAGGGGGCCGGAGGGTGTGTTCCAATTACAGAGGAATCACACTCTTAAGCCTCCATGGTAAGGTCTATTCCGGGGTTCTGGAAAAGAGGGTCCGTCGGATAGTCGAATCTCGGATTCAGGAGGAGCAGTGGGGTTTTTGTCCTGGCTGTGGAACACTAGATCAGCTCTATACCCTCAGCAGGATTCTGGGGGTTGCATGGGAGTTTGCCCAACCAGTCTACAAGTGTTTTTTGGATCTGGAGAAGGCATTCGACCGTGTCCCTCTGGGGGTCCTTGAGGGGGTTACTCCGGGAGTATGGAGTACCGGGCCCTTTAATAGGGGCTGTTACGTCTCTGTATGACCAGTGTCAGAGCCTGGTCCGCATTGCCGGCAGTAAGTCACACTCGTTTCTGTTGAGGGTTGGACTCTGCCAAGTTGCCCTTTGTCACCGATTCTGTTCAAAACTTTTATGGACAGAATCTCTGAGGGGATCTGAGTTGAGGGGATCTGTCTTGGTAGCCTTAGGATTGCATCTCTGTTGTTCGCAGATGATGTGGTTCTGTTGGCTTCATCAGAGCGTGATCTACAGCTCTCACTGGAGGCGGTTTTGCAGCCGGGGTGGTAAGGTGGCGGGATGAGAATCCAGTGCCTCCAAATCGAGACAATGGTCTCGAAGGAGGAGAAAAGGGTAAGAGTGCCTTCTCAGGGATAGAGAGGATGTATTACCCCTTATTTGGAGGGGTTTGCACCCCAGGTATCTTAGGGGTCTTGTCACGCGAATGAGGGGAAGATGGAGTGGGAGATGGAAATGGGTGGATTGGTGTTCGTCTGCTGTGAAGCGGGTGCTGTACCGTTCTGTGGTCAAGAGAGAGCTGAGCCAAAAATAAATCTCTCAATTTACCGGTTGATCTAACGTTCCTACCCTCTCATCTATGGTCATGAGCTTTTGGGTCATGACGAAAAGAATGAGATCCTGGATAGAAGCGGCTGAAAGTGGTTTTCTCCGTAGTGGGTCCGGGCTCTCCCTTTAGGGAATAGAGGCTCAGTCATCCGAGGAGGGAGGACTCAGAGTGAAACACGCTGCTCCTCCACAGAGGGGCAGTTGAGGTTGCTCTCGGGCATCTGATTAGAATGCCTCCTGGGCGTCTCCCTGGTAAGAGGTGTTCCAGGCACGTCCCACCAGGAGGAGGCCCAGGACACACTGAAGGGGACTATGGGCTGGATTTATCAAGATCCAATTTTGGGTGCAGTAATTTCGCTCTACGCAAACTGGAATTTTGCGCGAGGGGCTGAACCATGGTTTGTGGGTGATTTAACAAGAGTGATTGCGTAACTGGTGGCGGGTGCAAAACTGTTGGAGGCGCCCTATTTAAATGATGATGATGATGGTTTTCAGCGTTTTGTGGTTGCGGCAAAGTAGTTTGTAGCTTGTACAAACTAGTGCATTAAGAAATTTAAATCTTACAGTGAGCCTTTGTTGCTCACACAAAAACATATATATATATATATATATATATATATATATATATATATATATATATATATATACTATATATATATATATATATATATATAAACTTTGGCAACCTTTATTCCCTAAGGTGGTATGTGGCTAAATTTCTACTTCACTGCAGAAAAAACCCCCAAACAAGGTGTTGTTACATACATTGTATTAGCCTGTAGAAAAATGCACATACAAAATGGCTCACAACAAGTGACTGTGGATGAGATTACTGCTTGTACGCATCGCATCCCCGCAGCATTGGCATGTTGCTCCACAGGCGCAGGGGGGAGGTCGGGGTCTCTGAGGTAGAAGCGTCAGGCGACATGGCATTTAGAGCGGTCGGACAGCAACTGAAAAACGAGATTGGGAGATCCCAGCTCGCGCGCTGCAACCGTATACGCTGGAATGACAGATGCAAAAAAGTGCAATGTTGCAAGGAGTTTTGTGATATCTGGTATTGCGTGGGTCCTCCTTGTGGCTGGCTCCAAATCCATTCAGAGTTCCCCAACAGCTCCAAAATGGCAATGCTGGATAAGCGATATGTTTTGATGATTCGTTTCCTCATTCATTTCAAAAATATTCACGCGGAGTGAAAAAATGCATTCTCTGCGTCTCCTTGCTTCATTTTCGATGTCTCCTTCTTGCGACAATAACGCTGCCATGTGTGCGCAATTACGCATACAGACAATTTGCACCTTCTTGTGAAACATGTTAAATATATAGTCAGATACGTTAGCAAAATTGCTTTCAGATTTGATAAATCACTTTGCGAGTGCTAAATTAATATATTTACATGTTCTCCTCCCCACAAGAGCGCACTTTTTGTAAACGCCCCCATATTGCATATTCATTGCAGAAAAGTACTAAATGGATAGGCTATTTGCTTGCGTTTAAAGACCAAATCCCTTTTAGCTTGCGCTGTTGATAGATCAGTTTGTACATTTTTAGCGTCCGCGCGCAGTGAAATAGCTCACGTTTTTATACACCGCCAAACCTTTGATAGATCCGGCCCTATGTTTCTCAGCTGGCCTGGCAGGCGCCTTGGGATTCCCCCAGAGGAGCTGGGTGGCTGGGGGGGAGGGATGACGCCTGGGCCTCTACTGAAGCTGCTACCCCGGCGACCCGACCGGATAAGAGGAAAGAAGAATGGATGGATGCATGGATAATTAACTAGTAATAAGTCAATTGATTTTTACCCTGGATTTGAATTAACTGTTAATTAACTATAACTTCCAGTTCTACTTAATTAGTATATTTATAATCTTCTGGTAAAAATATACAACAAATACAATTAGATCCATAAAACACAGTATCATTGATACTGCACATTTTGCTTTGTATATACATACAAATGTATATACATTTCAATAAATAATAAAAATTAAGAAAATAATTCTAATTTAACAGGGGTAGTGAATAAAAAAGTTAGTTTTACCTGTTTTCACTCATATTCACTCATATCTGCCAAATATCCGACACAATTTAAGCAGCCGTTTC
>JAGKQL010000036.1:1539163-1558329 GCA_018398635.1 Cyprinodon brontotheroides
TTCACTCATATCTGCCAAATATCCGACACAATTTAAGCAGCCGTTTCCTTTTTCTACATACCAACTCCAGTAGAGTGAATTCTGCAAACACTAACATGCAATCAGATGGATTCTTTTTAACCCATCTGTCTGATCTGACTCTGTAAAGTCAGAGACAATGTCTGTTTTAAAATATAGCAATACAAATAAATGGGACTGAATGGGTCGTATTTTGGGCGGCTGTATTTTTTGTGCACCTTTCATTGTTTCTAAGCTGCTTTGCAGTTTTATGCAACAAAATGAAGGTTTTTATTTTCCCTTAGAGCTTATTTTAAGTAAGACCAAAGTCCACCACTGTTTATAGTCTTCTTCATTGTCCTTACATAACATCCAGCATAGAGTCTTTATGCCAGCATTTTTATAGGCACATTAAAGTCCAAATCCCTTTTAGAGAGTGGTTTCTTACAGCGATGCCCATCATTATACAATCCATACATGTTTTATATAAATAAACACCTTACAGCCATTAAGCTTTATCTATAGAGAATACTTACTTCTGTGGTTCATTTAATCCAGTAGAATTTAAATACTGTAGGTTTGAGCAGTGATACCAAGTAAATTCTATAAAGTCAGATAATTAATTGAACCTGAAGAGAAGAAGAAAAACATGAATATAAGAATATTGACATTAGCACGTTGACCTTAGCCAAAACACAGTTTATTCTTGTTTGTATAGAGCAGTGGTCCTCTAAACCTTTTAAAATAATTTTTTGCCATTTCATGAAACAAAACTGAAGCCATGACGCCCATAAACAGCCAGCCAGCGTACAGTTTATGTAGCAGTACAAATACAAACAGCCTTTAATGTTTAAAACATGGGCAACAGAAGTAAACCCCTGGAATTTCTGTAAATATTGTACTTTTTTTATATATATACAACAGAGAAGATATAACACTTTGACACAACATAAAACAGTCAGTGTACAGCTTATATTACAGTACAAATGTGCAATTTCCTCAATACACAGCCTGTAATATCTAAGCTGTATGAAGTGAGTACAGCCTCAGATAAAAGAGTCCAAATTCAGCCATCAGCCATATGTTTTATACACTCTTTGGAATAAATGCTACCAGAAGAAGCCACTGAAATAAGGGGGATTTACCATTAGGCAATACCAGGAAGCTGCCTAGGGCCTCAAGTTCCTGGGGGCCCCTTAAAACTCTGTTTCCATGTATGGTTAATACAACTATTCACCATATTGGATCAGTCCATTTGCTGCACATGTTCAGAAAGGTCCAAACAGACAGCAGCAAACCATTTGAAAACAAACGATGCAAAGAGCAGTGTTGCTAACTTAGCGCTTTAGTCGCTATATTTAGCCACTTTTCAGACCCCTCTAGCACTTTGATTTCTAAAAAGCTCCTAGCGCCAAATCTAGAGACTTTTTTCTGCTTTACTTACAGGACTTTGGAACTTAACACATCTAAAAGCTTGGCGAACTCTGCTCTGAGAGCAAATAGATTGAAATAACCCACTCGCAGCAACCCCTCACTCTATCTTGTCTGCTGTCGTGATTCAATGCACAACTATTATTTCATCAAATGGCAATGGAGAACAGAAGCAGATCATGAAGCGCGATACCCCGGTGAAAGAAGGACTGGGTTATTTACTTGTGCCTTTTTACGCAAACACAGGAAGGAGCAATCAGCTAAGTGAGCAGATTAGTGCTTGGAAAAAATCTTTCATTCCTTTAGAGACAGACAGCATGAAAGTCAGCTGAGTACAAAACATAGGAAGGCTCGCAAAAAGCAGGGACAAGAAGGAGAGGGACACAACCTAGAACAGATAATGGATGTCTATTCTATTAGCATTTCTCTATCTGTAAAATGTCTCTATCTGTATGTGTTATCTTCTCAGTTCAGGGAGCACACTGCCTGTCTTTGCCTAGAGCCCCACATTTCCTATATCTGCCCCTGACCATTAGTAGTCCTACTTAGAGCAAACACAGACGGCAAAAGCATTTCTAACCCATCATTAATATCCATAAAATATGACTTGCTTCAAACAAAGCAGTACTTAGATTTCTATTTAATTACTTGTTAGACAGCACAGAAAGCTGAGACATGAATAAAATGGATACAAACTGAGAAGGTCAATAGGAAAAGGAAGTAATAATAAGTTCAGTTGGCCTCGGTGGGTACTTTCACCCCTCAACAGTCATATTTCAACATCTGTTTACCATCTGCTCTTTTCATCTCTGATGACATGGGGCAGATGGCCGCTCACCGTCTGCCTGGCTGTGTGTAAGCCTGTGGAGCTGGTTGACAGTTGCCATTTGTATCTATGCTTCTTTTCTACATGTCTGCTTCTGTTTCCTTTGAACCCCAGTCAGCCTCAGCAGATGGCAGCTCACACTGAGCCTGGTTGCCTGCTGGAGGTTCTTCCTGTTCAAAGGTTTTTTCCCTACTGTCACTACGAGCATGCTTGGTGTAAGGGAGGAATTGCGCAGAAGAGTCAATAAGTCGATGCAATCGGCTGGTTTCTTTAGATAGAAAACTTTTGAATCAATCTGACTGGATGATCTGGTGAACTGGAACTTGCCAAGAGATGACATGATGTGAATCTATAGAAATAAACTGAATAGTTTTATTGTTCTTCCTATCGCCATGTTTCTACTTCATGTGGTCCTGCTACCTCTGCTGCTCCGCGTCCGTGTCGCACTGGTCCGTTAAAACCGTCTCCAGGATGTTGAGAGGGATGGCGGTCTGCGTGTCCTCTCTGACCGCCCTGGAGAAAGGCCTCAGGCGGCATGTCCTCCCGGATGGAGAGGACATCCTCCAGAACAGAGCTTTGATCCTCTTCCTGAACTCCCTGCGCATGAGGCAGTACAGGACTGGGTTGAGGCAGCTGTTGGTGTGCGCCAGGCACACAGTGACTGGGTGGAGGTAGGTGTGCACCATATAATAAGCTAGATCCCAGTGGAGAAGGTTTAGCTTCACCAGAAGGCTCCAGAGAGTGATGGCTTGGTTCGGCATCCAGCAGATAAAGAAGGAAAGGACCACGATGGTGACCGATCGGGTCACCTTGGAGCTCCGCTTCACCTGGTGGTTGTTCCTGCAGCGCAGGCGGACGAAGCGCAGCAGCAGCAGGTAGCACACGGTCACTATCAGCATGGGGAACACAAAACCCACCAGAAGCTTCTGAAGGTAGTGAAACAGAAACCAAGGCTGGCCCTCCGGGAAGCCCATCAGACACAGTCTCTCCCCCGCCACCCTCCTCACTGTGGAGAACACGGCCGTAGGCAGAGAGGCCGCCATGGCGCACAGCCAGAGCGCAGGGATGAGCCAGCGCACCGGGCAGGCTGGCTGCAGGCGCCGCTCCTTCACAGCTGAAACCACCGACCAGTAGCGCGTGACGCTCATGGCTGTGAGGAAGAACACGCTGGCGTACATGTTCATCACCGTCACTGTCAGGAGGATTTTGCACATGGCGTTTCCGAACGGCCAGCTGAAGTCCAGCGCGATGTCCACCGCCCAGAACGGCAAAGTGAGGACGAACTGGAAGTCCGTGACCGCCAGGTGGAGGATGAACATGTTGATGGCGGAGTTCTTCCTCCTGCCGCTGCGCGCTTTCATCAGGAAGAAGACCAGCAGGTTCCCCAGCAGCCCCGCAGCGCACACCAGCAGGTACACGATGGAGATGATGATGCGCAGCGCAGGAGATCCCTCTGCTGGAACATCCATTTCACTCAGGCTGCGGAACCGGTTCAGATCCACTGAGGACCGGTTCCACACAGACGTGGAGTTGGAGCTTTGCAGCGCTGCCATCCTGTCCGGTATCAGCTGTGAGCTTCACCCTGTGGGCTCCCACAGACACAGAGCGGACAGCAGGACGCCCATCCTCCTCTGCGTGGGCTTTTCCACTCAGAAGGCTTTACGCAGGGTTCCGCGCTCTGCCTCCGGGTGGTGCCTGATGGCACCGGGGCGCACCCACGGCTTGGTTCATGAACTGCGCGTTCCCGAGGAAGCTGGTGCACGAAGGAGGACTGACGTGTTATTTTCGGACGGCCAAGACCATCAGTGTGGCTGAGCTGCCCTGAGCAGCAGGGTTCAACTAAAACTAAGAAGGAAACAAAAAACTACTTGAATGGAGAACATATTTTCATCAACTGAGATTGAAGTGGAAAACAAACCTATAAGAAACCTAAACTATGTTTAATCAACCAACTGAAACATGGTGGAATATATAACCGATATTACCTTGACTTTTGTTAATCATTTTTTATAAGCTTTGCAAACTGAATGGATTTTTTTCTTCTATAGGATCCAGTCAAATTCAGCTGTAATCAGGATAATGTCAGTTTGGGGACCTCTATATCTAGCAAATAACAGTTTGATGATCAGATCATTTACACACCAACTATGAAGTCCCTGCAGCTCTGATGTTTACAGTCGCCTATCTGTATGCCTCATCTAGTGTTACTAGAAGTAAAACAATATGCAGCTTATTGGCCTTGGCCCCACTGTGGCTCTGCATTTCTTATACCTCATCCAAAATACTTTGGTTTTCTTGAGCGATTTTCAATTGACACCCTTAGTCCGTGTGAGTGACACACCCTTATCTACTTTTAAGGCTAATAGGCTTAAAACTTTTCTCTTTTGATGCTAAAGCTTCTAGTTAGAGTGCATGGCTCAGGTTATCCTGAGTTATCTCTATATATAGTTATGCTGCTATAGGCTTAGACTGCTGAGGACATAGGGACCCCTTTTTCATCATTCTGCTTCATTCTATCTCTATTCTCCCACTCTGCAGAATCTGTTAGTTCAATCTCTAACGCTGCTGCTCTTCTGCTTTTTTCTCATAGTAGCTTCATCTGGTCTGTTCCCTGCTTGGCTCAAGGACTGACTCCATCCTGAGAGAAATATCATCAGCTAGGACTCTGGCTGCCATCAACACCTTTTGTTTCTAGATGTTGGAGAAGCCTGTTTTCCAGTGTAGTCCTGTTTCTCTGACTGTGACTAACTGGATGTGCTCTCTTCATCCTCTGACATGGGAGCTGGCTCGGAGCTCTGCCTGCCTGGCTGTGTGTTTCTGGATGGGGGCCGCCAGGAGCTGGTTGACAGCTGCCTTTGTATCTATGCTTCTTTTTCTATGTCTGCTTCTGTCTCCTTGAACCCCAGTGGGTCCTCCTCAGCAGATGGCCGCCACACTGAGCCTGGTTCTGCTGGAGGTTTCTTCCTGTTCAAAGGAGTTTTTCCTTCCACTGCTGCCAAGCATGCTTAGTGTGAGGGGATTGCTGAAGAGTCAATGAGTCTATGCAATCAGCTGGTTTTCCTTAGATAGAAAACTTTTTGAATCAATCTGACTGTATGATCTGGTGATCTGGAAAGTGACCTGAGATGACATGATGTGAATTGGAGCTATAGAAATAAACTGAATAGAATTGTGCCAGATTTAGAAAGGGCAACAACTCTTCCAGTGTCTTGTATTTGAATTAGGAATGAAAAAAGCTTGAATGGAACATAATTTATAGCTATACTCTTATGACAAAGTTGTTTTTAAAGTGGATATGTTTGTTTTAAAGGGGATACGTTATAGTTTGGATACATTAAAAATTGCTAAAAACTGTAAATATCATCATGATTTCTTTGGAATGAGAAACTTTGGAGCATAAATGTAGGACTGGAAGAGCCTCCAAAAGACCTTCCAGGTTCCAGCTGTGTTGCTGTACACTCAGAGAGATACGGTGATCTAAATGTTCCTTCTCTAAATATTGGGCCTGGTAGTTTATCTAAGTGTCATAATGAAATGAAAACAAAGAGCAGATAAAAGGAAGTCGGAGATAACTCCAACCTCTCAGATAACAGGAATTGGTTTTATGAAGTAGATTACACTAAAACAACATTCAGGGTTACCTGCACTAATACTTTCCACCACTTTAGTCTGTACCGTTTATTTTTCAGGCGATTATCTGAGTCTGCCTGCACACATTCACTTCATTTTTTCTTTTTATTCCAGCTGCTAATGTGCAGCAGAAGGATTTTTTTTTACCTTTTCATATGTCATATGAATAAGAGGCAGCATCAGATCTCTGTTAATAGTAAAACTACCTAAAGGCTCTGATTTCATGTCAGGGCAGAATTATTGTAAACTAACATTTATAGTTTATTTTATTCCTTCTGTTTTGAGGTGATAGTTTTGTTTATTTTTTCATAATTTACTTTTTGCACCTCTCTGATCATTGTTTGTCTTTTTTTCTTAGCTTCTTTGTTGGTATTCCCTTTTATTCCCCATTAATAATTTTCAGTGTGTTAATGAATAAAAATCTTTAAGCAAAACCTCTGTTGTCATTGGTTATTGTCATTGTCCCTGATAGATTCACTAGTGCTAGTCTCCCACTCGAAAATTAAAACCTAAGAAGCAACAACTGCAGCAGGAGAATTAACTTTGTTAATGATCATCAAGGAGAAGAAATAAAGCTTTTGACTAGGGGTGTGAATCTTTTTGGCATTATATTATGATTTTGTCTGCCTGACATAATATCGATCTTTACATTTTACAATCTGACATTTTTACCTAAAACTGATGGAAAATGGGCTGCCTTTGTAATTTATACGTTTTGCTGTGCGGCACAGCCGCATTATACTGTAGTTGAGGCAGTCACAGTGGAAGATGTGGACTGACTCAAAAACCAAAATACATGGATACCAAAGTAACTAAACAATCAATATCATCTGATGAACAATCCAAAAAACCTAAACTATGTTATAAACAGTCCCCTGGACTTTGTTTCCAAGAAAACAAAGACGTTTCTCTTCCATCCAGGAAGCTTTTTCAATTCAGAAACGGCTCTGAAATGGCGTTGACTTCAAGTTGATTTTATCCAGATGAGCTGTGCCTAAAAATCTTTTTAGAAAATATGCAAATAGAAATGGATGAACGGGTCCACCACTTTGGAATGGGGGTCGCTTTGGCTTCTTTGTTAGCCTGCACAATGCCCCATACCGTGTACACTGAAATGAAAGTGGGGTCGCTCTCCTGTACAGGGCCTGGGCTGCGATGATACGGAAAGGGATTAACTCAATTGCTGCATTGTAGGTTTTTGAAAGCTGAAATCTGAAAAAGAAAAAAAGGAAAAGAAAAACTATCGGGCTGTTAATCAACGCTCGTCTGGAACACGTCAGATACATCGAAATGTGTCGGAGAAAAGTTCTTGATAAGTTATGCATAAGTTAAGTACGAGTTACTCAGAGGTTTAGGATAAGCTAGACGCCATGACTTATGAGTAACTTCTAATTAATGTGTGTCAAAGATCATGACTTACCTGTAACTGATGCCTCATATATGGGAATATGCTGGCGTACGTCAATTTCTTTATGTTTGCGCCATTTGTCCAGGTGTGCCAAACTTTCCGTACATCAGGTACACGCTGGTCTAAATCATCAAGGTGTGACAGGAGCTTTAGCAGTAGGATTACAAGACAGTATTCAATTTCAAAGAAAGCATCTGGTCATGGCTCAAATCTGCTCAAAAAATATGTCTAAGCTTTTTCAATACCAATTGTCTGCTGAGGCACTAAAAAGGACACAGCTATCTTTCTAATTGTTTTAAATATATTTGTCATGATGGTTCGTTTTTTTTTTCCCTTTTCTCCTTGCTCGCCTGTCTAATTGGTTCTGATTAAAGCTGATCATTTCCACGTGGTTTCTCAGAGTCTATTTTGGGATACTTGTTTTTTAGCATCAGTATAAATGATCTCCATCTAAAGATATAAATGATCTGTCATTTGGGAACATGGAAGGGAGATAAAGGAAGCTGCACTTACAGTGAGGAAAATAAGTATTTGAACACCCTGCTATTTTGCAAGTTCTCCTACTTAGAAATCATGGAGGGGTCTGAAATTGTCAGCGTAGGTGCATGTCCACTGTGAGAGACATAATCTAAAACATAAATAAAATCCAGAAATCACAATACAGGATTTATTTGTGATACAGCTGCAAATAAGTATTAGAACACCTGAGAAAATCAATGATAATATTTGGTACATTAGCCTTAGTTTGCATATCTAGAGGTCAAATGTTTCCTGTAGTTTTTCACCAGGTTTGCACACACTGCAGGAGGGATTTTGGCCCACTCCGCCACACAGATCTTCTCTAGATCAGTCAGGTTTCTGGGCTGTAGCTGAGAAACACAGAGCTTGAGCTCCTCCAAAGATTCTCTATTTGGTTTGGGTCTGGAGTCTGGCTAGGCCACGCCAGAACCTAGATCTGCTTCTTCCAGAGCCACTCCTTGGTTATCCTGGCTGTGTGCTTTGGGTCATTGTGATGCTGGAAGACCCTGCCTCCACCCATCTTTAATGCTCTAAGTGAAGGAAGGAGGTTGTTCCCCATAATCTACCAATACATGGCCCTGATCATCCTCTCCTTAATGCAGTGCAGTCGACCTGTCACATGTGCAGAAAAACCACCCCCAAAGCATGATGCTACCACCCTCATGCTCATACTTCTTTCTCCAAACACGGTTAGTGGAATTATGACTAAAAAGTTCTATTTTGGTCTCATCTGACCAAATGACTTTCTCCTATGACTCCTCTGGATCATCCAGATGGCCATTGGCAAACTTAAAACCGGCCTTGATGAGCTGGTTTTCAAGTCGTAGGGAAACAGCTGTTCCAACTGGAGAGTTTTGTGTCGGAGCATAGCCTAAAAAGAAGAAAACCTGTTGTTTCTCATTTCTAGGGCTTTTAACCAGGCTTACATTAGGGCTCATTCAGAGATTCAAGGACCAGCACCAAATTACCTATAGAATCATTGTTTGATCCCTTTAATGCAACTCAAGCTTTTCAGCTCTTTTCATTGACATATTAAATATTACTACAAAGAAGCAAATCCTCCATATTTCAGGTTAATCAGATTATCTGTAACTGATTAAAGACAAATAGAATGGCAGAACCTAGATCTAAAATTATAACCCTGGTTTGGCTTTGGCTAGCCTAGCTTCTCTCATGCCTTAATGAAGCATGGACACTGAGAGACGCTGTTAGAACATGGACACTTTTTCTAGAGTTAGAAGATTTTTCAGGCCTTATGCCCAGAGGCTAGGGGAGGTTTTGAGGAGCATAGTGAGCCAAAGACTTACCGGCCTCAAGGTGCTGACTAAGTAATGCCTGCAGCTGGTGCTCCCCGGGCAGAGGAGAGGACGGCTCACTATGGGGGTCGGTGTCTGAGTATTATTGCATTTTAAACTGAAATTCAGTTTATTTCTATAGCGCATGTTCACAAACGCATCCAACAGACAAGGCACTTTACAGAGACAATTCAACCAGATTATCCAGTCAAACTGATTCAATGTTTTCTATCGAAGGAAAACCATTGCATCGACTCATTGACTTTCTAGCAATCCATCACACTAAGCATGCTTATAGACGCGACAGTGGAGAGGAAAAACTCCCTTTGAACAGGAAGAAACCTCCAGCAGAACCAGGCTCAGTGTGCGGCCATACTGCGCTGAGGCGACTACTGGGGTTCAAGGAGACAGAAGCAGACATAGAAAAGCATAGATACAAAAGGCAACTGTCAACCAGCTCCACAGGCAGGCCCCGTCCAAGGAAACACACAGCCAGGCAGGCGAGCTCCAGAGCCAGCTCCCATGTCAGAGGATGAAGAGAGAGCACATCCAGTTAGTCACAGTCAGAGAAACAGGACCACACTGGAAAACAGGCCAAGCTCTAACATCTAGAAACAAAGGTGTTGGAGCTTAGTTTTCAAGATGGAAGCATGTTTCGTTTGGACCATTAGGAAAATTGAATTGCAGCATCCACTGTTCAGCTCTAAGATGGTTTTAGGATAATTATTGTGTAACTAAACAAGTTGCACATTAGCATAAAAGTAGCTTTTCATAGACATTATTTAAACTTTATAACTGATTAATACTTAATAGGTGCAAATTGAAGCAATCAAATCACCCCTTATTCATTATTGTATTCATATTTTTTGTGATGGCCATATTTTGAAAAAACAAAAAAATACTGAAAATGTTTAAAAGCTGTGGCAATTATGTGATCATTTTATTATCTAAAAGGGATTTTCTTCTTCGTTTTCTCTAGTTTACATAAATGCCACCATATGACATGATAACGAGCTGCTTCTGACATGATCTCAGCACTGAGGTCTGGTCTAATTACTAATTTCATTCACCTGCCTATCTCCACCCATTTCTTATTACCACTCATGAGATGCACCTGTTTCAGTCACCAGTAAAAAGAATAAAAAATCTGCTTATGTTTTCTTTTCAGTTTCTTTATTTAATGCACTGGCAAAAAGCTCAGCAGGATTAAACAATTGTATAACAAAGAAAAAACGCTCAGCCTTTCTACTTGTGTTGTGTTTTTTTTTATGGACTACCTTGAACTCTGTTCTTATCTATGACATGGTCAAATGCAGGACAGATAAGAGCAATTTCCATTGGCAGGTGTTAGCATGCATTCTTTATTTCTTGTAATCTTATCTTTGTTTGTTAATTAACCCAGTGAGGAATACTCACTACAGAGAGGTAAAACAACAAGGTAATAAAGAAAAGCTGGCAAATGACTGTGCAAAGAATGGCCACACTGGGATAACTGAAGGGGTTGAGTGGATTTATGTGCTTATCTCCATGTTCTATTAAAACTTATTAGGTTTATTTTTATGGGCATTCTGATGTTATTATGTCTAGATAGTAATCCTTGACCTAATTATACCAGTTAAATAATATTGTATTACTCCAAGCGAAAGTGTGCAAATAAATAGTTTTCTTCTTCCTTTAGTTAGTTCTTTTTTAAGGGATTTTATAGCCTCTGTGTTTTACTGTGTATCAGTTTTCTGATGTTTTTCTCACAAGAGAAAAATGTGTTATTTTTCTGAATTTAAGTAAAATATTTTTTTATTAAAAATGTTAAACACTATGTTGAGTTGATTCTAGTGCTTTGAACCAGCACAGAATGTAAAGATTTTGAATTCAGGTTACTTTGATACAGGTTTACTTTACTAAATGTCATTTTTTTACCCTTAATATTGAACCTGATAATTGCGATCTGGAGCAACAGATTTCAATCCATCCTTTATCCGTACATTGTTCTTACATTCTGGGTTTTACTACCTGGGTCTTGTATCGACAAACGACACAAACACCCATCTTCTCACATCCGAACAGCTAAAGACAATTCAGAGTAAACAAATATGCATAATCTTGTACTGGCAGAGGGTCCATGTGCGCAATGTTAAAACATGCAAACTCCATGCAGAAAATGCAACAAAGTGCTATTATATGCACCAGTGTGTGGCCTTGCTACTAATTTAAAATATTTTGTTCTCTTTTTCTTGCAAACATTAGAAAACTAGTCCAAATTCTAGAAGAAAGGTATTTTAGGTAACAGCAAAGACCGAATTACATATTATATAAAGAGTAAGCGCTGCCAAAGGTTCTTCATTCACTATGTTGCCTTTTTGAAATACGTCATTTTTGCAATGAAATGCACTGGAAAGAATTTTGCATAATATTTCAGAGCATTAATCAGTTTTTATTATCAGAAAAAGATAACCTCAGAAGTCACATATTTCAAATAATAACTATGATTTCAATGGTTGAGCAAAAATAAGGTAATCCAAAACAAACATGTTCCCATACCAACCTACAACCATCAGCTCTTTGCATGTATTGGCTGTGATACATCAAGTAAGGAGTTGGTCCCGGGTTTAGACAGCTATGTTTAGTTTGCTCGGTCAAATCAAGGCCGATTACTGTTGTTTTCTTTACTGTAGAATCCAAACATCCAGTATGAGTAGATCCTTAAAGGGAACCTCCCTTTGGACATTTGGGTAGAGCCTAATCAATCACTTTCATGATAGTTTTTGCACAGATTAGACTTTTTCCTCCTCTGTTCTGCCAATTTGACTGAGATATTTTAGGAATCTTTCACTTTTATGTGTTACGCCACTGAAAATAGGGAGCAAAACATGAAAAGAGATGTTTCCTCAGCAAGAACTTTAACTCTAATGAGGAATCTCCAGGCATGTAGGTGGAAACAGGCGGTGTCATGTCTAGTTCAAGATCACTTCGTAAGTAAATTGTAAATTCACACATCTCAACCACAAATTACACAATCAGCAATTAGGAAGAAAATAAGCCATGTAAGGCAAACCACTTCTTAGCGTTTTAACCCTTTTTAAATCAAATGATTCCAGATTACATTATGGTCTAATTGTTGATATCTACCATTTTAACTTATTACACTCTCCCCTCCAAAATAAATGTCGTCCCAACATTAAAACAAACAATCAAATAAAACAGTCCCTTTTGAATTTGGATTAGAGGTCCCTTTCTACAGGCTGATGCCTTTTACAAAGGACCAGGATCTTAGTTCAAAAACAACCAACAGTTGTCATTAACAGTCCACATCTGTTGATTTCCCACTCAGTACATAAACACTATTTCCACGTACTCTTGATCAACAGTCCATAAATGTCAAAAATCTAGAGGAATAGTCTGTAAAGCAGGCCATGAATTGTCTATGGTGACACTCTGCACACAGTTCATAGTTCTTCGTAACGTGTCAATGCTGTAGATTCCTGCTTGCTGCAGTTTATACACACATACAAGGTGGTTGCCAGTCTATGGGTGTAGTGATGGAATCCAGGGGATTAATCCTAACCCAGAATTGACAGGTGACAACTATGGTAGTGGCTGAATACTGTAGCAGGAAGGGACACCAAGCTGATCTTAGGTCATATGCATTGGTGGGCGTCTCTCTCTTGGTGGCAGCTGGTATGTTGGCTCCTCACGTTCGGCCACAGTATTTGATGAAGGAGGGGCATGTGGTGAGTGATCGGGCAGAGTTACAGCATGTTTCCTTCTTCATCCGGCAAGTTTTTAACAGGTCATTTGAGCTCCTCCTGCTGCTCTCCAACAAACGAATGTACCTTTGACATAGCAGGGACTAAAAAACTCATTTTTAAAGGTGGGGGTCTGTACTCAGGCCCCATATCTGGTTGAGCACTGCTCTCCTTTGATTCTGCTGGAAATAAGGGGGCTTGAAATGGCTTATAATGAAGGCCATACTCATCCCCACTATCTTCATCAGACTCTTGCGGTTCAGATGCATGCTGGTGCCTCTCTTTTGCTTACCTTTGTCATCTTTAGTTACTTCTGGCTGTGCCTCTTATGGTAAGTGGTCACAGGACATAAGCAAGTTTCTGTGCAGGATCCTGGAACGTCCCTTAACCTTTTCTGGTCGCACTTCGTAAATTGGCATGTCAGGTCCTATTGGTCTAACCACTGTGTGAATTGTGTCCTCCCAGTAGTTACGGAGTTTCCCTGGGCCTCCTCATGGTGTCAGGTTTTTAATCAAGACACGTTCACCAGACTGTAGCACTGAACTCCTGATCTTTGTGTCATACTGCCTTTTGCTCCTTTGAGCAGCCTTTTGAGAATGTTCATTTGCAATAGTGTATGCTTCTTCCACTCCCACTCTTCCACTTCACATACTCTCGCTAGTTGTTGAATCTTGAGTCTGCATACAAGCCAAAAAGCATATCAACTGGAAGCCTTGGTGATCTACCAAACAGAAGGTAAAATGGTGAATAACCTGTGTTTGATTTCTGTGTCTCAGTCATTGTCTTAAGCATTTGCAACAGTGTCCTATTCATTTGCTCCACTTTACCATTTCCCATGGGGTGATGGGGTGTCATACTTGACCTGGCCATGTCACTTAGTTTTTTTAACTGAGAGAACAGCTGGTTTTCAAACTCTCCCCCTTGATCGCGGTGGATACTGGAGGGGAACCCAAACTTCAGGGCAAAGTCATTGAAGATGAAATTTGCTGTAGTTTTTCCTGACTTTGATGTGGTGGCATAAGCTTGTACAAAGCTCGTAAAATGATCAGCGATTACAAGGATGTACTCGTATCCCCCGTTGCATCTGTCAAGATGGAGATAATCAATACAGACCAATTTAAAGGGCTGTGTTGTCACAATATTGGTTAGAGGAGCTCTTGTTTCATGGCACGGCTTTTTCTGCTTAAAGATAGTACAAAATCTAGTCAGGTAGTGTTCAATGTCAGAATGCACATACGGCCAAAAGAAGCAATCACGTATAAGACAAACTGTACAGTGTATACCGTGATGTCCCATGTTATTGTGCAGTTCTTCAAGCAGAGTTTGTTTGTATTGCTCTGGTAGGACCAATTGCTTGTAAAAACTTGTGGCCTATTATTGTGGTCTATTATTAGTTTGTCCCTTTTTTTAAAAAGACATCTTGTCTCTGGGCTGAGTGCTTTTATTTCCTGTAGTGACGGTTTTGAATCTGAATGTTTACAAACAAGCACAGGGTGGATGACAGGGTCAGACATTTGTGCCTCTCCTGGCTTATCCTTCGCTACGGGGTTGACTGATGCAGGGGCTTTTTCATCTTGAACTGAGACTGACATGGATACAACAGAAAGTGACCAACTTACATTAGACTCTTCCTGAACCTCAACTGCCTGAATCATGGCAGTGATAGAATCAGGTGGAAGCTCCTTACAACATTCGCTTATCAGTGACTCTACATCAAGCGGCATTGTTGACAAGGCATCTACATCCCCGTTCATTCTCCCTGATCTGTACTTTATTGTAAAGTGAAAATCACCCAGTTCTGCAACCCATCTGGAGGTTGTCGCATTCAGTTTTTCTGTAGACAAGGTTAGTGAATTAGTGGATTGTTTTCTCTATACACAGTAAAGGTTGGTGCGTAATAAAGATAGTCACGAAACTTCTCTGTGATTGTCCATTTCAGTGCTAGAAGTTCTAGTTTGCCTGCATGGTAGTGATAATTCTTTTCCGCTGCTGTTAAGGTGCGAAAGCGATAAACAACGACTCTAAGTCAGTCAGTCAGTGACTCTAAGTTTGCCATCTTGGTGCTGATACAATACTGCTCCCAAGCCTTGGTGGGATGCATCAGTGTGTACAACGAATGGCTGACTAAAACTGGTGGGTGAAGCAAACAATCAATCATCTGTTCCAGTGCCTGTTGGTGTTCATCTGTCCATATGATTGGCTTTGTTGAGGACATGACATGACTTACTTTTTTACTTTTAGTTTTCTTTTGGTTGTTACAAACTTCATCTGTATTGCTTTAAGGAGGTCATACAGACAGCTGACCTTCCTGGAAAAATCTTTGATGTTCTGTCTGTAATAGGTGAGTAGACCGAGTATTTTCCTGAGCTGGCCCACCGTTTTTGGTCTGATGTCTTTCAAAGCTCTAACTGCTTCAAAATCTGCTGGATCATTTCTGCTGCCCTCTTACTTGGCTTGAGTTGGATGCCATGCTCTCTGAGGCTCTGCAACACTTTTCTTACATCGTGCACATGACCGTCAAAGGTTTTACTGAAAACCAGGGTGTCGTCAAGATAAGGAATGCAGATGTTATCCTAGAGTCCTTCCAAACACTCCTCCATACAACGTTGAAAGGCCGCTGGGACGTTCATGAGGCCGAATGGCATACGTATCCACTCATAAAGTCCTCACAGGGTAAAAAAAAGCTGTTAGTGGTCTGCTTTCTTTAGAGATAGATCCCTGGTGGTAATCTTTTCCTTGGTCTAGGAGAGAGAACCATGAATTACCACCCAAACCATCCATGATGTCTTGGACCCTAGGTATAGGCTGGCGGTCAGGATGGGTCTTCCTGTTCAGATCCCTATAGTCTATACACAATCCAGGGTATTATCCTTCTTCCTGACACACACGACAGGGGAAGAGTAGGAAGAATTAGACTTTCTGATCCAGCCTTGAGCTATTAGATCATGGAGGTAGCCCTTCATCTCCTGGTACAGAGGCTTAGGCACTGCTGAGTAGGTGTATTTGACTGGTTCATTGTCTTTGAGAGATATAGTGATTTGTAGTCTTTTGATACAGCCAATATCATTTTCTGATCTGGAGAAGGAATAGAACTCTTCTCTAAGCATTTGTCTAACTACCCGTCTCTGATTATCAGTTAGGGGACTAACATCTACAGGTGGGTCCCACTGCTTGGTAGGATCACATGGGGTTTGGATGCTGGTGTGGTTTACTGAGGCTGGTGTCAATGTGTTTACAAAAATCTGGGCTGGCAACAAAGTGGCTATATTTTGTATTGTGCCAATTTCTGTGCGCCCTGGCAAAACAATGTCATGATCTGTTGGGTTAGAAACATCAATGATGATAACTGGGGAAACCCCTTTCTTTACTTGAACTACTGTGTCATAAAACTCCAGATCATCTGACCATTTGGGGTTCATGTCTGGCTGGAATAACATAGTCATGTCCTCTTCAAACAGCAGGACAGCTACACGCCACTCAATCTGAATGCTGCAGTGTTTGTGACTGTAACCTTCTCTTTCTTATTTTTCACTGCGTACTCGTTGATCTGCTCTGCCCTAACTGCCCGTATAAAAGCTCTTACCTTGTTTCTTTTGAGACTGGGGAAAGTTTTTCTCACTGCGCTGTACCTTTGTGTCTTCTCTGTTTTTGCAAGGATGTGTTCAATGACATTAAAACCTATGATGGTATGAGACAAATGACAGCCTTTCATCACAAGCACTGGAATGATCAGTTCCTTTGTTTTGTCGGTTACAGAGGCAAGATGGAAAGTAATTTCAATCCATTCCAGGTAAGGCATTTCAGTTCCATTGGGGAGTCCAGAATTTCTGAAATATCTCTCAGCCTTTCATTTGGTAAGTGCTGCTCCTTCTATTCTTTCCTCAATTATTGACACTTTAGAGCCTGTGTCCCAAAAAGCTTGGAGTTGATGACGATTCAGGTAGCATTCAACCAGACACTGCCTGCCAACTAGCGATGCGGGACTTTACGAGGGTGGACGACTTGAACTGGGGGAGCTGGACTTTGGAGGGTGAGAAGGGCAGTGAGGCCAGTAGTCATGGGGCTCACTCTCTTCCTTATTAAAGTCATGTCAGTCCATTTGCTGCGTGTCGAGCCCGTATCATCAATGACCCCCACCATGGACTGTTCTCACTGCTGCCCTCTGGGGGAGAGGCTACACAGCATTCAATGCAGGCCCGACAGGTTCTGCAACAGCTTCTTCCCCACCGCCATCAGACTGATGAATTGCTGAGAAAACTCTAAATCACAGACTCTGCATCAAACTGATAACACCAAACCAAATAGAAATCAACTCAAAAATGCTCTTCTGTTTGCACCATGTATGTTTGTTTGTTTTTTTTAACTCTTCTGAACTCCCAGATCAATGCCTTTTGCAGCATTTTTTTCTCCAACACTGTTTACATTCAATCACTGCTGCACTTTATGAAATGGAAATGTTCATTTCACTGCTAAGCTGCTGCTCAATCAATGTCTGAAAGCTACATTAAACAAAGTTTTGTTGTGTATGCACTCTGTGTATACAAAATGATAGTAAAATTAATTTTCTTTTTAAAAAATTGCATATAAGTCATAAAAAATGTTTTCAATTATAATGCTTAGGAACATTTAGATTTTTGTGTGAAAAAATGACCACTGAAAAGATAAACACACTGGAAAAAAAAATTGAAATCTAGATGAGTCATTTTTTCTTAAAATAAGTAAATTTGTTCTTGGATAGAGAAGGTAAGATAGACATTTTGCCAATAGAACAAGACAATTTACACCTAAAATAAGAAAACACAATTGCATTGTCTTATTTCAAGTTGCATATTATCCAAATTCTCTTATTTTAAGAGCAAAAATACTCGTTCCATTGGCAAACTATCTAATTTACCTACCCAAATTAAGGATAAATACACATAATTTAAGAAATTTTACTTATTTCTAGATGCGTTTTTCCAGTGCAGTGTTTATGTTCTTCTAGACCTGTGATAAAAAAATGAGACTGGCAAGTGTTAGAGAGAAACCATGTTAGTATTGCTTCCTGAGAGCGGCGGGAACAGAAGGTGAGGCCTGAAAATGAACCTGCCAGGGACAGCTTACATAAAACAGCCCTTTTTTTTTTACATTTAAAAATCCATTTACTGAATCATTTCCGAGGAACCATTTATATCTGCTGCAAATCAAATGATGAAACTGTGTCCTGTTTGCATGTTGTGCAGCAATGAAAAAACAAGCACCTTCACCGCAGTGCTGTTTATGTTCAGTTCTATTCTTCAATTCTGCAGAACCTATTAGTTCAAACGTTCTGCTCTCTCTGCTTTTTTCTCATAGTAGCTTCATCTGGTCTGTTCCTGTTTGGCTGTGACTCTGGAGAGAAATATCAGCTGTGCTGCTGCCATCACCTTCATTCACAGAAGATCGGGCCTGTTTTTCAGTGCTCAGTTGTGTTTTTCTCCCAACCATAGAAATGGGCAATGTTCTCCCTTTCTGTTTTTGACATAAAAACTGACTCAGAGCTCTTTCTGTTTAACTGTTTTCTAGACAGAGCCACTTGTGGAGCTGGTTTACCATTAGCTTTTCTAACTTATAGATCATTTATAGATCAGTGTTTCTATTAATTTCTTTAAGTATCTCTGCTTCTGTCTCCTTGAACCCCAGTCGGCCTCAGCAGATGGTCACACACTGAGCCTGGTTCTGCTGGAGGTTTCTTTCTTTTAAGAATCTTTACTCTCCACTATCGCTGCATGCTTGCTCGGGTGTGAGGTATTGCTGTGGAGTTAATGCACACAAGGCAACGGTATATTTACAGTCTCTATTTTTGCTCATATTGGATGAACGAATCCTGTAAAATCAATGACTGGACAGAGTCAGCTGGTTTTTCTTTAAAAAACTTTTAACCAATCTGAGCAAAAATCAAACTGAATTTTCCCTGTAAGGTGGCCTTAGATGACATGTGCTGAGAGTTGGTACTAAGTCAATAAAGTGGTTTCAATTAACAAGAGAGAAGAAGAGTTTCTATTTCTATTTTAGATTTAACATGATGAGACCAGAACAAGAAGCTAAAAAACAAGAGAAACTAGAGAAAGGAGAACTTTAAGTCAGTATGTATATGCATGAGGAGAAAGGTTAATAGACCATGATATACATCACAAAAATATTCAGAGAGAATTAAATGATATTTGAAATTAAATATTATTTGCAGATCAATCATTAATCTTCATCCATCCATCCATCATCCCCCCACCCATCCATGCGTCATCATCCATCCATCCATCCATCCATCCATCCATCCATCCATCCATCCATCCAACATC
>JAGKQL010000036.1:1559584-1687907 GCA_018398635.1 Cyprinodon brontotheroides
ATCCATCCATCCATCCATTCACCCATCCTTCCATCCATCCATCCATTCAACCATTCATCCATCCATCCATCCATTCACCCATCCTTCCATCCATCCATCCATCCACATCCATCCATCCATCCATCCATCCATCATCCATCCCTTCCATCCATTCACCCATCCATCCATCCATCCATATCCATTCAACCATCCATCCATCCATCCATCCATTCACCCATCCATCCATATCCATCCATCCATCCATCCATCCATCCACATCCATCCATCCATCCATCCATCCATCCATCCTTCCATCCATCCATTCATCCATCCATCCATCCATCCATCCATATCCATCCACCCATCCATCCATCCATCCATCCACCCATCCATCCATCCTATCCATCCATCCATCCATCCTTCCATCCATCCATCACATCCATCCATCCATCCATCCATCCATTCCATCCATCCATCCATCCATCCATCCATCCATCCATCCATCCATCCATCCATCCATCCATCCATCCGTATTTCATCAGGGTCACAGTGGGGCCGGTGCTTATCTCTAACATTCTACAGGTGAAGGTGGGGTCCACCCTGCAGAGGTAACTAGGATTCAGATACATGTTTTTCTTAAAATACACTTTAAAATTAGATGGTAAATGAAGGTTGGAACCTCAGTGCAGTCTCCAAATTATTGCACAGCAAGGTTTGCTCCACTATCACGAGACAAGAAACCAGGAATGAAGTCTCTATATAAGCACCAAACTTGATAATGATTTATTTTATAAACCTATTACCTGGTATAAAAGAACGCAGGCTGGACACTGGCTTAATAATCATCAATCATTCTTTATAAATGAATGTCTACACAGCTGCTGTGATTTTACCTCTTGAGGGGTAAGAATATTGTCAGCCCCAGAGAAAATGTAATTGTTCAAATAAATGATGCAGATGCTCTGAAACCTGCGGCGATGTAATTCATTTAGGCCTGTAGAGGAAATGAAGGCTTCCTGCCCAGAGAATTCGTTCAGTCCACTAAAAGCTCTGAACCAGGTGAAAAACATTCAAGCTGGGTGTTATTGGAACAAATCTAACGGTGAAGCAACATTAGAAAGCAATAAAAACACAAATGATGGGTTTCACTTTACTACACACATGCCAGTAGGAAAACAAGAGCTGAATTGGGATGAATTCTGGCATTAATCCAGGTCAGATTAAGATTGCAGCAAAGCACAGCTCCCTGGAAGCGACTCAAATCTTTCTGTTTTCAGCTAAATGATTCAGGAGGAATCAACGTATTTATGCTTTACTTGAATTAAAACTTTATTTTTTTATTTTCTATTTTTTTATGAAAATAAAATGCTTGAATTTTAAAGTAGCTACATCATAAAAGTCCTGGTCTTCTCAGTGCACTAAGAAGAACAAACCCATGTTCTGTTCCTCAGCCAAAGAACAGTTGGCTCTAATACTTGCTGTGCAAAATTTCATGTAGTTACATTTTATTTGTCAAATAATCTCTGCTATTGGCTTAAACTCCCCATGCTGCCATTAGAAGTTAAAACCTGATGTCCTGAATCAAATAGTTAAACTACATGTAAGTAGTGATGGTTAATGACTAGTGATGGTTAATGACTAGTGGTGGTTAATGAGGCATCTTGAAGGCTGCATTGATGCTGTCTGACATAATACTGCCACCTGCTGGACATTTAAAGACAGTACAGGCAGCTGATTGGACAGACTAAACTGAATTGATTGGATGACCTAGAACAATGATATCATTGAAACTATAGGAGGTTATATTCTATTATTTTATATCTATGTTTAAATTGAAATTATCTTTGATGTTTTCAGATGCAGCCAATAAAAATGTAAACATGTATCATAATGGGAAAATTTAGAGGAAAATGTGAATGAGGATGCTCGTGGACTAGGATTTTAAATCATATTTATAAAACAATAAGTACAGTAAAAAACAATAAATACAACTAAATTAAACAAATAAACATAGAGTGGAAAAAAGACGGATTATGTTTTTCAATTACCAAACTTTTCAGGTTGTAAATCAAAAACCTCCACAGATAGACATGGGAAACATGAAACTCTGCACCATGTCATCAAAGTGGAACATTTCCAGCAAACTGACCCAATAAAAGGCTGATGGGCAGAAACTGGTGGGGAGGGAGAGAGGTTCCAAGTTTCAGATAACCACTAAAGCAAACTTTACATAGATATTAAATAGCACTTAATAAAATGCACAATAAGTGAAAAACAAGAACTTAGCAGAAGTCATCTAGACGCTCCGTGGAGTTAGACCCCTCCACAGCCTGGATGCCATGAACTGAGGGGTTCTGTCCCTCCTGGGTTTCTGTTTGGTTGTTAGAACAAGAAACTGAACAAAGACTGAGAGAAGCAGCTAGATCCACTGATGGGACAGAGTTTAAAAGTGCTCTTAAAACGAAAGAAAATGGAGGAAACAGTTTTACTTGTAATTCAAATATTAGAACAGAAGTTGGGATATTTGAAAAAGAAAGAAAAAGCTAGACTGATTTAAAGTTATTTAAGGGAAAATATAACAGTGGCTTCAGTCTTAAGCATAGAAAAGCCAAACTTATATTTTCCCATCCATTCACCTTCACCTGCCTAATCCATCAGGGTCTCAGTGCTTCTAGTTTCTGTCTTCAGCAGTCATTGGGCAAAAGGTGGGCTCCTCCTTGGACAGAACGCCAGTCCATCACAGGGTGACAAAGATTAACCTAGCAGTCAAACTATGCCACAGCCCCTGATATATTCTAATGAGTGAATTTCACTCCTATAGAAGTAGCAGTGAGAGAAGCTGGAAGAGTTTCTTTTTTCTAAAGCATTTTTCTTTAACAGATTAGTTTTTTGTTGATTTTCTGAGGATAATTACATAAAATAGTAAATGTCATGCCACTGTGTGGTTAAAGCTACACTCATACCACGTTCACACCAATTGTGCGACAAGCTTCTGCTGCTTCATTTCTGCTGCTTTTCCACATAAAGGTCAGCCGTCCAGTAAAGTGTGTCCAGATGCGTCTCGATGGATGCTTCTGCTGCTCCTGTGTTCAATGCCAGAGAGCAGCTTTGCTATGTTTGCTCTGATCAGTGGGTAGAAAGTAGTTTGAATCTATGTTGATGTGAGAAAGTCCTCCTGAAAACATGGTCTGTGCAGTCAGTTCATCCAGGTTACCATCCTGCCTTCAAAGATTATTTCTCTGTGGGAGCCGCTCAGACCCCACATACCGGGCGGTGCGCTGTCACTGGGAATCCCCAGCAGCAGCTGCCTCAGGCCCGCTCGCCTCTTCGCAGCTTGCAGCGGGGGCTGGAAGACGTGCTGCAGGACCTTTTGATGCCCATCAAACATAGACTTTACATGGAAACTGGCTGCTTCTGCTGCTCCAAAAGCATTCAGTGGGAACGTAGCATAAAGACTGTCATGGCATTAACCATGCTTCCATGCATGTGTAAGAATCTTTAATGGAAATCACAGACAGAAAGACAGATGTTTTAATAAACTTTATTTCAAAAACACTTATATCCAACCATAAGGCGTTTTAGTATACACATACATTCAAAAAAACAACATAAAAATTACCTTTAAATTTATTTCGATATTTTGCCTCTGTGTTTGGTTTAAAAACAAAGCAGTAGATGAATTCTACTAAGAATCCTCCAATCAGGAGAGGAGTGCCTCAGTTTCTAAAAAGCAGCAATCACAATTAGAAGCCGTCACAAATTCTACAAGTCAAGCATTTTATGGGTTAAAATTTCATGGAACCAGCCGGAGCTGACGCTTTATCAATCAGATCCTGTCTCCTTGAACCCCAGTCGGCCTCAGCAGATGGCCGCTCACACTGAGCCTGGTTCTGCTGGAGGTTTCTTCTTGTTAAAAGGGAGTTTTTCCTCTCTACTGTCGCTACAAGCATTCTTAGTGTGAGGGATTGCTGAAGAGTCAATGAGTTGTTGCAATTGTTTCTGTAAAGTGCCTTGAGATGACGTTTGTTATGAATTGGCGCTATATAAATAAACTGAATTGAATTGATACCAATAAATAAGTTTTTAGACATTTGCTTAGATTTCTATTAATTAAAGAGTAAAATAAAAATTGCAAACGACTACAGAGATGGAATTATAAAATGCTGAGAGGTAAAATGCTGGTGACGATTCTCAGTCATCCAGGTCAGAGTCATTCAAAAAAAGTTAAAATCAATCCACCGGACTTTGTTTCCCAGTGTAAAGACGTTTCTCTTCCATCCAGGAAGCTTTTTAAATTCAAAATGTCAGAAATAGCATTGAGTTCCAGGTTTTATAGAGTGGAACAACAAAGCCTTGTTTTTGTTTAGAAAACATGCGAGTAGAACCAGATGAACGGGTCCACCCCTTTGGAATGGGGGTCGTTTGGCTTCTTTGTTAGCCTGCAATGCCCCATACCTGTCTATGTCTCTGAAAGGGGGGTCGTTACAGGGAATTGTTGGCCTGGCTGAATAGGCGAGGTCTTCTGTTCTCCTGTACAGGGGTTGGGGCTGCGATGATAGCGGGAAGGAATCAACTCTAACGCTGCATTGTAGGTTTTGTTGAGTTGATTCCGTCCTGCTGACATTTTGAATTGAAAAAGCTTCCTGGATGGGGAGAGAAACGTCTTCAAACTGGGAAACAAAGTCCAGTGGATTGATTTTTTTTAGCTGAGAGGTACTGACATCCATCTAATATTAAATCAAAAGTTGAATCAGATCAATCTGCATCCTGCTAACAGAGATGAATATGTGATGTGCAGAGGATGGGGTCAAAATGACTCCTGCTAGAAATAGCTCATCAGGAAAATGCATTTACATTTGAAAACAGGCTGCATGGGACATTCATTTGTATGACTGTACTGTATGTGCATCGCCGTGGAAACCATGCTAACAAAGACACCCAAACATTGACTGATTTGGTGGTTATTTTGGTCGAGGTGGACCATGATTTTGCCAGACAATAAAAAATAAGAATAGTGCATGTGCTGTGGAAATAAATACAGCTAATACCAAACGCAGCCGAAGGTCCTGCTACATAAATAGTTCTGCTATGTTCTTCAGCTGCAGCAGAATCTTAACTGCGTCGCTTTGAGTCAGAGCTGGATGGAACCTCTAGGATTGTCAGTCACTGGTTGACCTGACGTCTAAAATTTGATCAGGTGTAATGACATCATGCCTTATAGCTGCTTCTCTGCCTTCCCATTGGTTGCAGGCTGCTCCTCCTCTTCCTCACGTCTCTGTCTTTTGAAGAATCCAAGCTAAAAGAAATTGTGGTTAGATGTCAGTGTGTTTGCCCAAGACAGCAAAACTGCTCAGCGAGTGACACTGACTGAACATGTGGGGTTTTTTTTTGTACTTTTAACATAACATGATGGGGGAGTGGTGGCCTAGCGGTCAGAGCATAGAGCTTGGAATCCAGAGGTTCTGGGTTTGAGCCCCACTCCCACAGCCTGCCACTCTGGATCCCTGAGCAAGACGCTTAACCCCACACTGTTCCCCGGGCGCCACACAATGGCAGCCCACTAATGCTCAAGGGGATGGGTTAAATGCAGAGTGAATTTCATTGCTCTGTTCTGGTGACAGTAAAATGAGAATAAAATGCTAGGAAAAAAAAAAGACCTCATAACTTGTGTTTATAATATTTATCGTTTACCTTCCATAAGACCAAGACGACAAAGCAAAGCAGCAGCAGGCCTCCCAGTGAGCTTCCCAGGATAATCCAGATAGAGATGGAGCTGCGTCCTTCCTTCCTCAGGTCCAGGATGGTCTGTTTTAAAGCAACAGTCTAACATCACTTATCAGCTGAATGTAATCCCCCCTCGTGCCGTTTAAGGCGAAAACAGTCAAACTGCTGAATACAACACCTTCTAGAGTAACTGCTGGTGTTTTGTAATTAGATGTTTATACAAATGTTTAACAAGGTTTGATTAAGCACACACAAAAATATGGTATATATATATATATATATATATATATATATATATATATATATATATATATATATATATATATATATATATGAGATGGGATCAAATGTTGATGATGTCACCAGAACTACTCCCCTCTGAACACACACCCATCCAGTGGAGCTTCAAAAATATGAATAACTTCCTGTTGCTGGCAGCCGCAGCTGCTAATGGCCGTCACTACATGATCCGCCCTGGAAGCGCAAACTGCTATCCATCCAGGTGTCCATAAATAATGTAATGATGGAACTAAAATCACTTATTTCTATCCTTAACTTGAAACAACAACAAAAAGCTGTCTGATGATGTTTTGCATTTTCTTTGTTAAAAAGTTTCTCTGACGACATCATGGGACATACTCAGAGCAGTCCGGCTAAATCTGATTAAACCATGTTTATCTGCATTTTAGTTGTTTCTTTCTTTAGACTACCCACTATATAGCACAATGTTAAAATGAAACGAAAAAAAAAAACTCAAAAAGACTAGATTTATTGTTTAAAAAGCCGAAAAAGTTAGCTCCCGGAAGTAGCGTAGGATCCCATTTCCTCTACAGAATGGGTAGAGAGTGATAGAACAGAAAGCATTTTAAGGCATTTATTTTCTCAGGAAATACATTATTAATCTTTAACACATTATATTTTAGTATGTTCACTATTTTTGGGGATAGAAAAATGTAATTTAGGTCTTTAGGCGACCTGGATGTATATCTGGATGTGCAGATGAGCTGATGGCGCACTGAGCAAATAATAGAATTGGCCCTAGCACTGATCCCTGTGGTACTCCACAGGAAATCCTGGACATATTTGCCCAATAAAGGTTTTGTATATATGGTTTAAAATTTCTTCATCTGTAATTACATGATTCTACCAAATGTAATACAATACACGTATTTACACTGAGAAATATGTAATTCTAACTTTGCTTTGTTGGACTGTCTATAAACTGGAAAAAATGGCAGAGAAAGGTGAGTCTTCCAAACTCTGTAGCATCTACGATAAACTGTCAGAGGATGTTAGATTTCTATGTGCTTCACAGCTGTCCTGAATTTGTTTAATAAAAACAGAGAAACCAAACCAAACAAAGCTACTGTGTTAGAGGAAATTCCGTTCTGAAAAAGCCTGGTCCCACAGTAATGATTATGAGCCAATTCCTCGGAAAAAATATATGATAGTACTGTAGTATTTTAATATATAAAAACAATATTGTATATTTTTTCCACAAAGAAATGAAACTTTGATAGAGCAATTTTTTTTCCTGACCAGCTGCATGTAAATTGCTGGTTTAGCTGGAAAGTTATTGCTTTTATTTATTTGATAAGATCTGTAAGTACATTAAGCAAACTTTTAAACAATTGCTGTCTGTCCATATATTATATTGTGGATATTAAGATAAAAACAAATGATTCAGAATGTATGGTGAGAAATAAAAGGGAAAAAATGAAAAAAATAAAAGGCTGCTACACTTTGGTTTCCTTGATCATAAAATTCTTTAATTATTGTTCAGTCGTTTTCTGTAACATTTCTAAGTCTTCAGGTGGAAACACTTGGAAATATACTGGTACTGAACCCAGAGGGCCGTACCAGATGTTTCCAGAAAGAATATGCTTGCTGCATATCCTTTTTGATAAAGCTTATAGTTAGAGTGGCTCAGGTTATCCTGAGCTATTTTTATCTTTCTTCTATTATATATCAATTTATCCTATTTACTCACCATAAAAGTTTTCACTCAGTCTGTTCCTCTCTCAAGGCCACACAATTCTCTGCATGATGGTGTTTGTAGACCAGACATAGCTTCTTCCCATAACAAACCAGATTCTTTCTCAAGGTTTATTCATAACATGTTACTGTTAACCAAAGTGTGTGTAATTTGCTTTGACTTTGACTACTTTTGCAGTGTTCTAAGTAAGGGGGGACGAACGCTGCCCAGATCAGAACAGAGCAGAATGCTGTGCCGTTAGGGCTGTATGATGAACTGTTCTCTCTTTGCAAAAGATATGAATAAATGTGCCGACTGAGTGAAATCCATCCATCTCCGTTTATTTAACTAGGATGAATAGTTGAATATACTTTTTTCCCACGACACTCTATAGTTATGCTGCTATAGGCTTAGACTACTGGAGGACATAGGGATCCCTTTTTCATCATTCTGCTTCATTCTATCTCTATTCTCCCACTCTGCAGAATCTGTTAGTTCAATCTCTAACGTTCTGCTCTCTCTGCTTTTTTCTCATAGTAGCTTCATCTGGTCTGTTCCTGTTTGGCTGTGACTCCATCCTGGAGAGAAATATCAGCTGTTCTGCTGCCATCAACACCTTTGTTTCTAGATGTTGGAGCTTTGGCCTGTTTTTCAGTGTAGTTCTGTTTCTCTGACTGTGACTAACTGGATGTGCTCTCTCTTCATCCTCTGACATGGGAGCTGGCTCGGAGCTCGTCTGCCTGGCTGTGTGATTCCTGGACGGGGCCGCTTGTGGAGCTGGTTAACAGTTGCCTTTTGTATCTATGCTTCTTTTTCTATGTCTGCTTCTGTCTCCTTGAACCCCAGTCGGCCTCAGCAGATGGCCGCCACACTGAGCCTGGTTCTGCAGGAGGTTTCTTCCTGTTCAAAGAGAGTTTTTCCTCTCCACTGTTGCTACAAGCATGCTTAGTGTGAGGGATTGCTAAAGAGTCAATGAGTTGATGCAATCAGCTGGTTTTCCTTAGATAGAAAAACTTTGAATCAATCTGACTGGATGATCTGGTGAACTAGAAAGTGACCTGAGATGAAAGGATGTGAATTGGAGCTATAGAAATAAACTGAATAGAAGTGAATTGTTGCACCCCTACCGGTTGGTAATACAGATGATTAAATAAGCAAGCTCTCTGGAACATCCTTAAGATTTTAGTTGTTGATAACAGTAACAGTGTTGTACCTGTCTAACAAGGTTGTCCTCCTGCAGAAACATCGGATTGGACTTGTCCAGCTGGATCGAGGTTACAGTCAGCAGCTCTAAGGACCTGAAGCTCACCTGTAAGTCAAATGGTTGTCAAACACAGCAGTTTATGTAACTAAATACTATAATTTGGACTTAGTTGTCAAAAACTGACTAACCACTTTTTTAGGTACACCCATTAAAAGGTTTTTCAGGCTGCTGGATAATCTTCAGCAAATAACAAGTTTAGGAGAGACATATTCTCTGTCATTACACAGGACTAAGGAGTCCAAGGTACTGAAATGTAAGAATATTGACGTGATCGATGTGGTGCAAACAAATCTAAAGCAAACCGTGGCTCTGTTGTGTCGACATGAAGCAAATTCTGTAGAATGCTTGCAGCATCTTGATTAATCTATGCAGGAAGAACTGAATGAGGGTAAAACCAGCAACTAACAAGGCGTGCCTAATAAAGAGGCTTCCTGTAACACAGAGGCTGTAAATACAAAAAAAAAAGATCGGAAACCTTAAAGACAGAACAGCAGGGTTAGAGATATGCTACGTTCACACCATATGTTATTTTAGCAGCAAAAAAGCATCTGCTGCTTTATTTTTTGATCCACCTGATGTGCGTCCAAGCAAAGTGTGTCCAGATGCATCTGGTGCTTCTGATGTTCCTGTGTTCAGAGGAAATTTAGATTTTTCCAACTCCAGCAGCTGCTGCTTGTGAAGCGCATCACACACCTCAGGTGCTCAGAAGCTCATGAGGCGCTGCTTCAGCTGCTCGAAATGAAGAAGCAGCAGGTTTCCATGCAAAGCCAATGGTTGACGTGCATCAAGGTGCAGCAAAAGGTCCTGCAGCTGCCTGAGCAGCAGGAGCAGCGCCTCATGAGCTTCTGAGCATCAGAGGCGCTTCAGAAGCAGCAGCTGCTGGAGTTGGAGAAATTGATGTCCAGCTTTAGCTGCTGGACATCAACCAATCAGAGAAGCTGATCTGGGAGCTGGCAGGGAGACAGACACAGCACTGCTGATGCAGAGCGCTATGATCACTCCTCTGAAACAGTTTATTAATGACTAAATTAACTTAAGATGTAGAAACCTGCCGGCAGAATATGTTCGCTTTTATTATCCTGGTGCCTGCAGTTCTGATTACGATATATGAAAAACGCTAACCGTGAGCGGAAAACCCCCATGTGGTGAGTGGGCCTGATGCAGATGCTGCTGGGGATTTCCAGTAACAGAGCGCCACTGGTGTATGGGGGTATCGCACTGGTCCGACGGCGTAAATAATCTTTTGAAGGCAGGATGGTAATCTGGATGAACTGACTGCACTGACCATGTTTTCAGGAGGATTTTCTCACTTCACAATAGATTCAAACTACTTTTTACCCACTGATCACAGCAAATATAGCAAAGCTGCTCTCTGGCATTGAACACAGGAGCAGCAGAAGCATCCAGACTCATCTGGACGCACTTTACTGGAAGTCTGACCTTAAAGTGGATGAGAAGCAGAAATTAATCAGGAGAAGCTTTCCTGATGCTTCTATCGCATGTGGTCTGAAAGTAGCATTAGAGTTAGGGTTATATACTGCAAAAAGTTGTCATGATCTGGCCTGTTTGCTCTGCCTTAATTAGTCATTCCTTTCACCTGTCGTTTTTCCTTATTAGGCTCAATTATAATTTATTCCCCATACCTGTTTCCTCTGGTTTATATTCAGTTCAGCCTGAGCATTCAGTGCCAGATCATTGCTTGTCTTTCTGTCAGTCTTTCTGTTCGGTTTTATTTGGTTAATATCCTGGATCCTAGCAGCCAGTGGAAAAAGGGTTTTTTGTGTTTGTCTCGTCTCCTGATCGTCCACTGTTCCTCCCCCACCGAGTCCTCTGGGTTTTGGCTCATTATGGGGGAGGTTTAGTTTTTATTCAGTAAGCCTGGTTCCAGGAGGACACCAGTTTAAAAGTCCTGCTTCAAGTTCCGGTTTCCTACGTCCCTCTGTCTCGGCTACCCTCTTCCACTGTGCCTGCCTGTCTGCACCTGATCCTGTCTGCTGCTCCTGTGCGTGAGCACCTGGTCATGCTTCTGGTCCCAGTCAGACTCTGAACCTCCCTGGAAGCCTGTGGATGCCTGGAATTCTGGATTCTGCCACCTGTTTCTGTTCCTGCCTGTTCTGGATCCAGCCTGTTCTGTCTGTTCTGGATTCCTGACCTGGACTGTTAAAACCAGGTAAGTGGCCAACTCAGATAATCTTCTATCAGCTTGATCGTGGTCACTTACCTGTGCTTTTCCTCCCCTAGAGTGTCTGAGATTGGTGGTGCCCCTCCCCGCCTGCAGTGTCCATGCGAGCCACAGCTCCTCGCTTTGTTTTGTTTTATTTAATAAACGTTTGAACTTTCCTACTGACTGTCTCTCTGAATACTGGGTCCATCTGTCCTTGCTTCTTGACAAAAGTTTTTGTCAAAATAAGTCATTTTAAGTGGAAGGGAGACACTGCCAATGGAACAAGACAATTTCTATAAAAAAAAAAAAATGTACTGTCTTATTCCAAGTGCATATTATCTAATTATCTAATTATCTAATCATCTTATTTTCCATTAGCAGATCTTATTTAGCTGCTCAAATTAAGGGTAGATACACTTATACTTATTTCTAGATTGCTTTTTGTAGACTAGGTTAGAGTTAGATCTGATTATTACGCCGTACATCAGAACTCTGGCAGAAGTGCTGGGTTTTAACAGCAACCAGTTTTGATCCTGTCATGCAGTTGAACATTTGCATCAACCCTCCTGGTGTGAAATCTAAGGTTAGAGTGACATCTAGTGATGACCTAAGGAAGCAGAATTTAGCTTCATCCAGAAAGTATGTCCACACAGAGACTCTAACGATAAATGCATGGAGCACATATCTGTACTTACTGGGTTTATACATGGAGTTTGTAAGTACAGTACACGTTATTTATTATTAATGACTTCAAAAAATATTTTAAGTTAGCTTTGACAAGAGATTTCATTGAGATTCTTAACATCCAGGAAACCTAGTGACTTACAGCATGAAGAGCAGGTAGCTGAAGTCTTCCTGTGATCATGAGCTTCAGCGTCTGGGAGGGAGCCAGGCTGAGTCTGCACTGAAGAGCTACGCTCACACTGTTACTGTGGTTCTACACAAAAGCACACAGGACCAAACACAGGAAGAACAAAACTGGCTTTAGTAAAACCACAAAGTGTGCATTTTTTACTTAATGGGTTAAAAAGGAAGTTTATTCTCACCAGCTGAGACAGATGAGTCAGGTCCTCTGGCTTACTTAAAGTGGAAATGTTGGTAGGAGGGAGAATACAGCCTGAAGCATTTCCCTGCTGAGAAAAAAAAATGCAAACATTAAGCTTAAAACTCATATTTTGCATTCAGACTACCCAGAGGCTGTCAACAATAAATATGGGCATATGGGCTGAACAGGCCCCCATGTTGGCCGGCGGTGCATCTTGTACCTTCTTTGGGCACCCCTCAACTTAATCTACTTCCATTGGTGTCCAAATGTATTTATGTGTATATATATATATATATATATATATATATATATATATATATATATATATATATATATATATATATATATATATATAAATATAAAGAGAGAGAGAGAGATGAATATGATTACTCTACCAGTAATCAGATAGCCTGCAGGAATAATAAGCTCGACACCAAAGCTCCTAACCATGCAGGGGAGGTGACCAACCCAAATCCTGAGACTGTACACCAGCCGTAAGGAAGGAGGCTGAGGACTAATGAGCATAAGAGCCACTATCCAGGTTGAAACATCCAAGATCCATAAGTACATCAAGGACAAGGCTCCAACAGACAACCTCCTTAGTGACTGTCTCGGACAATGGGGAACAGAAGATGAAGTGGCAGAGACTCCATCGTGGGAGGATCAGCCCCTACATGGGATGTACCACCGAAACATAATTGAAGTGACAGATATACGGAAATCCTACCAAAAGATGGAAAAAAATCAAAATCTAGAAAAGTCATTTTTCTCTTAAAATAAGTGAATTTGTTCTTGAATTGAGTAGGTAAAAGAGACATTTTGCCAATGGAACAAGATAATTTACATTTAAAATAAGTAAACACAATTGCATCGTCTTATTTCAAGTGCATTTTATCAAAATGTCTTATTTTAAGAGTAAAAATACTCATTAATTCCTGTGGCAAATCATCTACCTAATCAAATTAAGGGTAAATCAACTTAATTTAAGACATTTTTACTCATTTCTAGTTTGTTTTTTTTTTCCAGCACAGAGGCACTCATCATAGCTGCACAGGAGTAGGCCCTGAGCAACAGAGCAATAGAGGCCCAGATCTACCACACCAGACAAGACCCCAGGTGCAGACTGTGCAAAGAGGCCCCTGAGACAATCCAGCACATAACTGCAGGGTGTAAGATGCTGGCAGGGAAAGCTTACATGGAGCGCCATAACCAAGTGGCTTGAATAGAATACAGGAACATCTGTGCAGAGTATGAGCTGGAAGCCCCAAGGTCACAGTAGGAAACACCTCCAAAGATGGTAGAAGAATGACCGAGCCAAGATCCTGTGGGACTTCCAGATACAGACGGACCGAATGGTAATGGCAAACCAACCGGACATTGTAGTGGTGGAGAAAAAGCAGAGAAAAGGCGTTGTGGTTGCCATAGCAATACCAAGTGATTGCAACATCAGGAAAAAAGGAACACGAGAAACTAGAGAAATACCAGGGGCTCAGAGAAGAGCTGGAGAAAATATGGAAGGTCAAGGCATTGAGTGGAACCCATGAATATTTAAATTGGGGCGCATATATATATATATATATATATATATATATATATATATATATATATATATATATATATATATATATATATATATATATATATATATATATATATATATATGTATGTATATATATTTATATGTGTGGTGGTGTATAATAATAACATATACCGTTAGGGACAAGCTGAAATGGAAACAAGAGCATTTGCATTTGCAATGATGGGTGTCAAATGGTTAATATCACCACTTTCCCATTTTAAAAAAAGAAACTAACAATTGTAATCAAATATGAAATTTAACAAGCTCAGATATAACAGATAGTAGGATTTGCAAAAATAATCACAAAAATGCTGATTATTTATCAACTAAATTCATCCTTCTGTCTTTGTCCAGGAAGTCTTAGTATCTCCATTTAGTATCAGCCGTTGAGGCCAGAAAAACTTTGAACAAAGGAAAATGTTGTAAACATTTCACTCTAACCAGCCAATCACAGGACAGAAAATGCTGATGTAGGGGCGGGGCCTCTAGCGTGAGGCAAACCTGAAATCTGATTGGTTAGAGAAAATGTTCCTCACTAATGTTGTTAAGGTAAATTCAGCCGCACTGCTGACTCTGAAGGCGCTGGGCTGATTAGATTGCCATAGCAACACACTGAGGCTGTATTCTGATTGGACAGAAAATACAGCAACCAGATAAATGTAATGAAGCAGGGCAGCCAATTTATTGTTTGGAATAAATTAATACAGCTGGAGAGAAGAAAAAGTTTAGCTATGAATGTATGTTAGTGTTTCTGAGGCCTGCAGTGAAGCCCTGAGCGCCCACCACTGCTGCACACAGGGACAGGGAAAGAGCACTAAACCCCAGAACAAAACGGTGAAGGGTTATGAAACTAACAAAAGTTAAATAAATCAGGTGTTTCTGTCAATGAATATGAAATAAACAAAGATGGAGGTGGAGATGACCGAAAGGATCTCTGAGCAAGCATTGGTTTGAACAGCGACACATTGGGCTGCAAATTCAAACACATGCTAGGAACAGAAATAAAAACATTATCAGTAGATTTTAACCTATAAACTATATATGAAGATGTCATTAAGTCTATCTTTATTTCACTGTTGCCAACAAAAAGTGTCTGAACACCAATGCACTAAAACTGTTACATGCTTTACGTAAAGACCTCAAAAAACATATTTTAGTCATTTTGTTGTGTTAATTTTCTTGTTGAGAAATAATAAAATTTAGGGTTCCAATAAAGAAAATCAATTCCTCAAGTCTGAATTTAAACAGAACTGAGCTGAGTGAAAACTATCCTGAATATTAGCTGACATGTTTAACTTAAATTCTATTCAGTTTATTTCTATAGCTCCAATTCACATCATGTCATCTCAGGTCAATTTCCAGTTCACCAGATCATCCAGTCAGATTGATTCAAGTTTTCTATCTAAGGAAAACCAGCTGATTGCATCGACTCATTGACTCTTCAGCAATCCCTCACACTAAGCATGCTTGTAGCGACAGTGGAGAGAAAACTATCCCTTTGAACAGGAAGAAACCTCCAGCAGAACCAGGCTCAGTGTGAGCGGCCATCTGCTGAGGCGAGTATGAAGCAGACATGGGGTTCAAAGGAGACATGAAGCAGAAGCTCTTAAAAAATTTGGCTAAAAGAAGCATATTATACAAATGGCAACCGTCAACCAGCTCCACAGGCGGCCCTGTCCAGGAAACACACAGCCAGACAGACGAGCTCCGAGCCAGATCCCACGTCAGAGGATGAAGAGAGCACATCCAGTTAGTCAGAGAAACAGGAATACACTGAAAAACAGGCCAAGCTCCAACATCTAAAAACAAAGATGTTGATGGCAGCAGCACAGCTGCTGATATTTCTCTAGTTTAAAGGTTAAAATTGAAACTTTGCATCTGAAGGTTTATTGATGCTCATTTCACCTCCTCCTTGATGCTGTAGTCTGTGATGTCCACCAGCTGGTTGCCCTCCTTGGTCACAGCCCAGATATCTGCTGTCAGCAGGATCTCCTTCACTGAGAAGATGCCCAGATTCTGAACCTAAGCACAGAGTAAATTAAACACAGGAAACTTTACAATAAGATTCTCCGTTTAGATGTTCAAATATTAGTTTATTTTTTTTATCTATAAACACTTTATAAATATTTCGTGTGTTTATTGTGGGTTCAACATGGTTTTCATGCTAATGATGCTTAGAAATGCTTATTTTGCCTCCAACGAAGTAATTCAGCCCGAAATAGAAGCTATACGTTTGAACAGCTTAGACTAAAGATTTGGTAAGAAATTGGACATTTTTTGGTCACCAAACACATAAGTCAATCAACACATGCTCTCCTTAAACTAAAACCCGACGTTATGTGCAGAGGTGGAAGAATACACGGCAACTGTTCCCTCCTACATCTGCATTTGTCCCAATGCTACATTCAGACCGCAAGCAGCGAAGGCAGCAGAAGCCGCAGAAACAGTTGGTTTACATGCAGTCAATGGCTGATGCGCATCATGCGCTAAAGGTCCTGCAGCGCGTTTTGAGCAGCCGAAGCAGCGCCTCATGAGCTTCTGAGCATCTGACGCACGCAATGCGCTTCACAAGCACCAGCTGCTGGAATTGAAAAAATGTAACTTTAGCTGCTGGACGTGCCACATCAACCAATCAGAGAAGCTGATCTGGGAGCTGGCAGGAGACAGACACAGCACTGCTGATGCAGAGCGCTATGATCACTCCTCTGAAACAGTTTAATAACGCCTAAATTAACTTAAAATGTAAAAACCTGCCGGCAGAATATGTTCGCTGCAGTTTGGATTACGCATTATGAACTGGGCCTGAGGCAGCTGCTGCTGGGGATTCCCAGTGACAGCGCACCACCGGTATGTGGGGGTCTGAGCGGCTCCCACAGATAAATAATCTTTGAAGGCAGGATGGTAATGTGGATGAACCGACTGCACTGAAAATGTTGTCAGGAGGACTTTCTCACTTAAAAATAGATTCAAACTACTTTTTGTCCACTGATCACAGCAAATATAGCTGCCATTGTTCCAGGCTAAGAAAGGATAGGGTAGCTCCGCCCAACGCCCATCAGACCCACTGTACCACCGCGCAGCTAGAGCAGCAAAGATGCTTCGGCTGCGCGTCAGAACTAAATTGGTACAAGCATCAAAAATGAAGCAGCACGCGTGTTTCTCCTGCTCCTGCTGCTGTAGGGCTGAACGCAGCACAAGAACGTTTCCATCCTAAAAGCCACCGGGTTTTCCCTGAATGGATGACCAGGATTGCAGCTCCTAACTAAATCCTGTAAACCAGAATAAATATGATGACCTTCGCTCTGGATGAAAACTCTATCTAGATCTAGAAGAGGTTTGAGGGCAAAACCTCCAACGCCTGCACTGTGAAGGTTTACTGGAAGACGACCTTGAAGCCTACAGACAGGCTGCTCTGCCAGATGGGATATAAAACCCGGAGGTCGTGTGGAGATGAATGAAGATACATTTTCACCTCTCCCAACCAAAGCTAACAGACCTGTTTGTCAAGCTTTTAAACTTGACAATATTTTTTTACTGCCAGTACCCCTCCAATGGCATAAACCAATAAAGGTTGCAGACTCCTATAACCTCAAAATCAAAGTATAAAAGCAAAGACTACTATATAAAATTGTAGCCCCCACCTCTGGTCATCAGATCATCTCTATGCTTATCCCTGCATATAAACCCCAGCTGGTCAGGGCTAAACCGACAGTTAAAGAGGTCAGAGTGTGGTCTGAGGGTGCCACGGAGACACTCCAAGACTGTTTTAAATGCTCTACTGGAGCATCTTCAAGGCTGCAGCAACATATGACAACTTATTAAATATTGATGAGTATGCCATGACTGTGTCAGCCTACATCAACAAATGTATTGAGGACGTCAGCATCAAAAGAACATCACCACCCGGGCCAACCAACCACCCTTGGATATGGATAAATGGAGAGGTTCAGAAATCGCTAAAAGCACCGAACTCAGCTTTCGTAAGTCTGGTGATAAAGAGGCACTAAGAACAGCGCTGTGTCAACTTAAACCGTGCCATCAGATCAGCATTTAAGCTGGAACCACAGCCAGAAGATCCAGGATCTTTTCCACGATGACAGCAACACCAGGAGGATGTGGAAAGGCATTGGGATGATCACGCGGACTACACACCCTCCCCCGGTAGATGCAGCAAACACTGACTTCCTGAATGAACTGAACAACTTCTTTGGAAGGTTTGAGGCACTAAACAGCCTCCAGCAGTGAAAGCTGTTCCACACCAGGGGAGGAAGCACTAAACCTTTTTTACACCTTGGTGGACCGATCCATAGTGCCAGCATGCTTCAAGTCTGCCTCCATTATTCCAGTCCCAAAAAAGCCTCAGGTCAACGGCCTGTTGCACTGACTCCCATCATGATGAAGTGCTTCCAAAGGCTGGTTAAAGAACACATCGCTTCCAGTCTGCCGCCAACATTCGACCCATTCCAGTTCAGCCACCGATGGAACCGCTTCTACTGAGGATCGCCATCTCTGCTGCTCTCCACCTGAGCCTGGCACACCTGGAGGAGAAGAACACCCATGCGGATGCTGTTCCTGGACTTCAGTTCAGCTTTCAACACCATCATCCCACAGCATCTGATGGGCAAACTGGAACAGCTGGGATTCAATACACCCCTCTGCTATTGGCTGCTAGACTTCCTCACCAACAGACCTCAGTCAGTCCGGTCGGACGGAACACACCTCTGATGTCATCAGTCTAAGCACAGGCTCCCCTCAGGGCTGCGTCCTGAGCCCCTGCTGTTCACCCTGATGACACATGACTGCGTCCCCAGGTTCACCACCAATCACATGGTGAAGTTTGCAGACGCGACACCACGTGGTGGGCCTCATCAGAGACGCACAACGACCTGGACTACAGAGAGGAGGTGGAGCAGCTGGTGGTGCAAAGATAACAGCCTGATCCTGAACATGGAGAATACCAAGGAGACCATGGTGGACTTCAGGAAGAACCGCCCTAACCACGCCCACTGCTCATCAACAGCTCAGCTGTAGAGGTGGTCAGCAGCACCAATTCCTGGGGGTGAACATCACAGACACCCTCACCTGGAATGTAAACACCACCTCACTGGTCAAAAGGGCCCAGAAGCGCTTGGACTTCCTGCAGAGGATGAAGAGAGCCCACCCCGCCCCCACCCATTCTCCCCACCTTCTCCAGAAGCACCATAGAGAGCGTTCTGACCAGCTGTCTCACTGTGTGGTGTGGAGGCTGCAGCGCTTCCAGACTGGAAGAAGGTGAGAAGAGTAGTGAGAACAGCAGAGAGGAACATTGGGGCTCCTCTTCCCTCCATTAAAGACATTTCATCCCAGCGCCATGTGTCCAGAGCCCGTGACATCATCAATGACCCCTCACCCCCCCACCATGGACTGTTTTCCCTGCTGCCCTCTGGGAAGAGGCTTCACAGCATTCAATGCAGGACCAGCAGGTTCTGCAACAGCTTCCCCACCGCCATCACACTGATGAATGTTTTGTAAAATAGGTTATTGTATTTTATTATATTTTATCATTATATATATATATATATATATATATATATACAGGTGTTGGTCATAAAATTAGAATATCATGAAAAAGTAGATTGATTTCAGTAATTCCATTTAAAAGTGAAACTTGTATATTATATTCATACATTACATACAAAATCTCATATATTTCAGATGTTTATTTTGTTTTAAATTTTGATGATTACAAATGACAACAAATGAAAATCTCAAATTCATCATATCAGAAAATTAGAATATTACTGAAGACCAATAAAAACAAAGGATTTATAGAAATGTTGGGCCAACTGAAAAGTATGAACATGAAAAGTATGAGCATGTACAGCACTCAGTATTTAGTTGGGCCTCCTTTGGCCTGTATTACTGCAGCAATGCGGGCGTAGCATGGAGTCGCATCAGTCTGTGGCACTGCTCAGGTGTTATGATAGCCCAGGTTGCTCTCTAATAGTGGCTTTTAGCTCTTCTGAATTGTTGGGTCTGGTGTATTGCATCTTCTTCTTCACAATACCCCATAGATTTTCTATGGGGTTAAGGTCAGGAGAGTTTGCTGGCCAATTAAGAACAGGGATACCATGGTCCTTCAACCAGGTACTGGTAGCTTTGGCACTGTGTGCAGGTGCCAAGTCCTGTTGGAAAATGAAATCTGCATCTCCAAAAGTTGGTCAGCTGCAGGAAGCATGAAGTGCTCTAAAACTTCCTGGTATGTGGCTGCGTTGACCCTGGACCTCAGAAAACACAATGGACCAACACCAGCAGATGACATGGCACCCCAAACCATCACTGACTGTGGAAACTTTACACTGGACTTCAAGCAACGTGGATGAAGTGCCTCTCTTCTTTTCCTCCAGACTCTGGGACCTTGATTTCCAAAGGAAATGCAAAATTTACTTTCATCAGAGAACATGACTTTGGACCACCTCACCAGCAGTCCAGTCCTGTTTCTCTTTAGCCCAGGCAAGACGCTTCTGACGCTGTCTGTGGTTCAAGAGTGGCTTGACACAAGGAATGCGACAGCAGAAACCCATGTCTTTCATACGTCTGTGTGTGGTGGTTCTTGAAGCACTCACTCCAGCTGCAGTCCACTCTTTGTGAATCTCCCCACATTTTTGAATGGGTTTTGTTTCACAATCCTCTCCAGGGTGCGCCAGTTATCTCTCTTGCTTGTACACTTTTTTCACCACATCTTTTCCTTCCCTTCTATTAATGTGCTTGGACACTGAGCTCTGTGAACAGCCAGCCTCTTTAGCGATGACCTTTTGTGTCTTGCCCTCCTTGTGCAAGGTGTCGATGGTCGCCTTTTGGACAAATGTCAAGTCAGCAGTCTTCCCCATGATTGTGTAGCCTATAGAACTAGACTGAAAGACCATTTAAAGGCTTTTGCAGGTGGTTTGAGTTAATTAGCTGATTAGAGTGTGGCACCAGGGGCCATCAATTTTGAACCTTTTCACAATATTCTAATTTTCTGATATGATGAATTTGAGATTTTCATTTGTTGTCATTTGTAATCATCAAAATTAAAACAAAATAAAACATCTGAAATATATGAGTTTGTATGTAATGTATGAATATAATATACAAGTTTCACTTTTTAAATGGAATTACTGAAATCAATCTACTTTTTCATGATATTCTAATTTTATGACCAGCACCTGTATATATATATATATATATATATATATATATATATATATATATATATATATATATATATATATAAATAAAAACTGAGAATGTTAGAACTGTAAAATTATAGTCATATGTTTATATTACTGTTTTTATATATATATTTTTTATACTATTTTGTCCAGAGAGCTGTTCTAAATGAAATTAATTTTTGTTTTACACTTGTGTAAATAAAATGACAAATAAATCTGTCTAAGTCTTATGATGAAAGACGGTTGGTTAGTGGAAAGAAGGGAACTCGGTCCTTGGCAACAGCAAAAGAAGATAGCTTGAATGATGGGAGTTTTCAGAACATTTCATGCTTTGTTGCTTTCATTTTAATGTGGTTTTAATATTCCCAGTGATTTGTGTTTGAAACATTAAACATCCTGCTCTGATCAATGAAAGCAATCAAAACCCTCACATGATACGGCAGTAAGTACGAGAGCCTTAAAAATGATGACCTGGCCTGCTCTAATTTCTTTGTTTTTTTAACAGTGTGTTACTTAAACTTGCATTGAAGGTGAGGTTAAAGGAAGGAAAGGCTGTATCTGGTTCTTCATCGTATGAGGAGAAGCCATCTCTGATCTCAAAACGATGAGGATTGGGGTCTCTGTCAGGTTAAAAGAAAAACAACCGTTGGTTAAAGATCGAACACAATAACAAGGACAGAAGCACAGACTGGAGTCCAGAAGAGTCCAGCGTCACTGAGATCTAAAGCTCCAGAACCTTTTCTGAGAGCTTTTAAATTAACTTTTCAAAAATGTCCCTTCTCATAAAAATACAGTTTGAATTAATTTCTCGTTTTAGCATTTCAATGTAACTCAGTTAAGACACCGGCGAACCTTTAGTTCAGGGTCGCCCCTAAATGACAAAGATCTTTTAGTCTCACCCACCTGGTGAACAGAAGGTCGGCTTGGTATTTCAAAGGGAGGAAGATGTTGTTGGTGTTGTCACCTGGGTTTCCATCCTCCCCCTCACTAACACACAGAAGAACACATTTGATAAACACCTAAGAACAGTTAGTTCTTTTTCAAACTAAGAACATCCTTGAAAAAGATATATATATATATATATATATATATATATATATATATATATATATATATATATATATATATATATATATATATATATATATATATATATATATATATATATATATATAAACAGCTCTCCCACCAACCCTCATACTGATGGGGTGGGTGGCTTCTTCATCTCCACCCCAGGTCCTCTACCGGAGGCCTTGGAGTTCCAGGTTTTTCTCAGTATTTTTACCGTCCCTAGAACTGCGCTCTTCTGGACTTAAATGTCTGATGTTTCTCCAGGTATCTGCTGAAGCCACTTTTCCAGTGTGGAGGGTTACTGCCCCCAGTGCTCCAATGACCACAGTTGGACTGCAGTGGACTTCACCTTCCAGGCTCTCTCTAGTTCTTCCCTGAGCCCCTGCCGTTTCTCCAGTTTCAGCCCGTCTTTCTCTAGCCGTTGGTAGGATTTGGTCATATCGGCCATTTCAGCGTTCTGTCAGTGGTCCTTCCCATGCAGGAGTTTTTCCTCCCATGATGCTTCCTCCAGTGTCTTTATTTCCAGCTTCCACTGTCTGAGACATTCACTCACATTCCATTGGGGCCATCTTACTGATGTATTCTTGGAGCTATTTTATCTGTTGTGTTTTATCTTTAGTGGTGTCTCTGATGCTCACTAGGCCTCTGCTTCCTTCTCTGCTTAGTGTATAGTCTGTGGGAACTGGTTTTGGGATGGAATCCAACATGGATGATGAGTAGCTTTCATGATTCAACATCAGTAGCTTGAATTTTGATTTTTCATCCTCAAGCCTACTTCGTATCTCAGCACGGTATCTAATTACTAGCAAGGCACAGCTGTTGATTGCCTGGACCTTGACCTCACCATTGAGCTCTTCTCATGTATTTGGCTGTTGCTGCTTTCCTTGTGGCCTCTTTGTGGATGCCATTTGCCCATGATATTCCAAGGTATTTGTGACTCTCTATTGTCCTTTTTGGTGGTGAGATCCTCTCTGTGTGGATTACCTTCCCTCTCCTTGTCACCATCCGGCCACATTTATCCAGCCCGAATGACATGCTAATGTCTCTGCTGTAGGTCCTGGTGGTGTAGATCAGCGTGCCAATGTCTGGTTCACTCTTAGCATACAGCTGAATGTCATCCATGTACAGGAGGTGTTCAAATGGCTTGCAATCATATTTAGCGCTCTGTTCATATTACCCAGGAGATCATCTGCTTCACTTTATTTAACTTTACTAGCCTGTATCTGGGTTGACAGGATCTCATCTGAGCCATGATCTTATTTCTTAGGTCAGTGGTTCTCATTCAGTTTGTCTTGCATCATTTCGGCTTGGTGCCCAATATCAGGGAGGTTGATGGTGGCGCCCCATATGGCGTTGTGGATTGGTTCTCCATTGACATAGTTTGCATTTGTTGGAAGCTCTGGCACGTAAACTGTGGAAGCAAAGTTCAAACTTTGACCTACTCCGCTTTTAGCCCAGACTATGGGTATCAAAGTTTCCATAGTTCCCGCAGTCTTTTCATATGGTCCCGTTGGTCAGGGCTGCAAGTTTAGTCTCTCTCTCTCTCACTCCCTCCCTCCATTTAGTTACAAAGGTGAATGTAGTTACTGTCTCTCTGAGGATGAATAAGGAATACATTCAGGGCTCCAACATGGTCTCCAAATTACGGAAACATACCACGATAAAGCCCCGACCACCCTCTAACTACCTACACTAAACTCTAGTTCCATCTATCTCTATTAGACTGGAGCTGTTCATTTACAATAACGAGAGTCAAAAACAGCTATAACAAATGATAGGGATTCCTTTGGTGGGAATTGAGGCTTTTTGTCCGTTTCTGTTTGCATGATTTCTAAACAAAAACAAGGCTTTGTTGGGCTGCTGTATAAAACCTGGAACCCAACACTATTTCTGACATTTTGAATTGAAGAAGCTTTCTGGATGGGAAGAGAAATGTCTTCAAACTTCAAAGTCCAGTGGATTGTTTTTTAACTTTTTTGGAATGGATCCAGTTATCTAATTTAAATTCAAACATCTTTTAACAACAATACACCATCAGCATGTGACCAGTAGCACTTCTCTTACCTAGTGGCGGCCATGTTGACTTGAACATAATCCAGAAAGATTGACCGGCTGAACTCCAACTCCAGATGAAAAGTAACCTAAAGTGGAGCAGAGCTAGTGGTTTAGAGCTGTTCCCAGCACGCCCTCCCCCATCGTCCCGTCTCCATCACAGAGGAGAGGCGCTCGATGGGATTAGGGGCTTTGGTTGATTCATTTACTGCATTAAATGGTGGCAGAGAGATGGTATAAGATTGAACTCTGATCCTTTCAAACACTGATTACATTTCTGCTGATCTTCTGATTTCACTTCATCTTGAACACTAAAAGATGCAAAACGGAACACCTTAAAAAGCTTTGATAAAAAAGATAAACATAATATTTGGCACCTAGAATCAAAGCGACAGGATGAGAAGTGGTTTGTATTATAGAGGCTAATTGTGAATATAAAACAGAGTAGAACTGCATAGAACTGCTATATTTCCCCCACCTGGGACAGTGACTTCATGAACGGTGCACTGATGCTGCAGCTTCTCTGGGAGGTCGTTCTGTACTCAGTAGGACACTCGATCTGGATATCCGATTGGTCCTGTGGGCAGGGGAGGGATTTACCATTGGGCAATACTAGGCAGTTGCCTAGGGCCCCAAGTTCCTGGGGTCCCCATAAAACTCTGTTTACATGTATGGTTAATATAACTATTCCTTATTTGTGTACATTAATTATGTTTTTTTATTTATTATTCATTTTAGATTAGTTACAATACAAAGAACAAACCTGTGCCACACTTTACACACACACATACATTAAAAGAAGAAAAAATAAATATGTAAAATAAATAATAAAAAAAGAAATATAAAATATATATATATATATATATATATATATATATATATATATATATATATATATATATATATATATATATATATATATATATATATATATATTCTCCACATGAACAAGGAACAAGGAGTCAATCCTTTCACGTCCACTTCAACCCTTAGCCATCAGAGGAGGGGAACAGAAGCAAGCAAACATAAATAGTGCTATTAAAGGAAAAATAAAAAAATAAAATCGTATTGTCCAAGCAGAAAAGACTCAAGGGGACCCCAAAGTGCCGAAAATGTGTCTGATCTGTGATTGAGATCGTGGGTCAGCTTTTACAAAGGAAGGATAACAGATATCTGTGTGAGCCACATATTTACCTCGGGAGCAGAAGGAGACATTCATTGGAACAAAATACATTTCTTGGCAAAAAGTTGAAGAATTGTAAACAAGGATTTAGAATGTGCACCCAGATGATTAGGGGAAACATTTCAAAGATAAAACACAGGAGACAAAAGGAAGCATGCCCCCAAAACGTTTTCAATCACAAAATGAACGTCCCTCCAGAAGGACCTTAATAAATCACATGACCAAAATAGATGGGAAAAAAGTACCTCTATGCCTGAAACATTTGCAACATAGATTTGAACGGTCTGGGAACATTCTCTGAAGACGAATAGGGGTATAGTAGGACCTATAGAAAAGTTTGAAAGTCAGTTCTTGTATAGAAATAGAAGTGCATCGAGGGAAGGTTCCATTGCAGATCTTAAGCCAATCAGAAGGACTGAATTGCATCTCTAGATCACATTCCCAGAGCCGCTTGACAGAGTCAAAGCTTGATGGTACAGGGCTGAGTAAGAGTGCATAGAATTTAGAAATCAGACCCCTTTGGAGAGTTGGTTGAATCCAGAACATTTTCTAAGTCCGTCAGTTCCCTACGGAATGGATTAGACCGAAATAATGAATCCATAAATTGCAGAATTTGAAGATATTTATAAAAAATCTTTCTGAGGAATGTCAACATATTCTCATGATCAGTTCGTATGAAATCGTACGAAAAGTTATGCACACTATGTTGTACGTTTTGGACGTTTTTCCTCAAAAAACCAGATCAGTGCGCATGCGCTAAAGACAGAAAAAAAAGCTGATCCGACGGACGGACGTAAAACTGGGAAAAACAGTGCAATCATCACTTATTCATGTCTGTAACTCACGTTGCTTGCTGTTTTATATCTTAGGGTTAGGGTTAGGGTCAGGGTTAGGGCTAATTGTAATTTATATTCTATGTTCTTGAATGGTGCATAAGATGCATATCTTTCGACAAAAAACGCCCCAAAACGCTGACGAAATTACGTGCATAACTTTTCTTCGTGCACGATTTCATACATCTAACTCATAATGAGAATACACTGGGAATGTTGCTTTTGTCCCTAATTTGATTAAATGATTTAATAGCATCGGAAACCAACAGATCAGAGAAATAATTTAGACCAGAATGAGACCAATTCAGTAGACCAGTTCTTCTAATAGAGGTTGGTAGGTCTGAATTTAAGGTCAGGGTGGATCTAATTGAGATAGAGGGGGGAATATTCAAGTATTTCTTTATGTCTTGCCAAGCTAACAAAGTTCTATAAACTACCATGTTTTCCTTCAATGAATCCAATTGATCTATGTTATTGAACATGATAAAGATCCGAGGCCCCGCCATAAGCAAGTGTCTCTACTAGAAAACCAGTCAGACATCATTTTAAGCTGGGCGGACCAGTAGTAGAGCTGCAAATTGGGTAAAGATAAACCTCTGAACTACTTTGGTTTAGTAAGTGTGGAGAACCTAATTCTTTGATGCTTATTGTTCCAAATAAAACGAGAAATATAAGAATTAAGGGATTAAAAGAATTTAAGGGACAAGTAGCAAGGGAGGTTTTGGAACAGGTAGTTTAATCGAGGGACAGTATTCATTTTTACTGTATTAAACCTACCAAGAAGTGATATAGGTAAAGTAGACCATTTCAACAGATCATTCTTAATGTTTTGAACTAGGGGGGAGTAGTTTGATGAGAATAAATCTTTCAGATCAGGGGTAATAAAGATGAAACGTGAAGACGATACGTGAAACCTCTTTTACATATTTGAAAAATAGGTTGTAGCAACATATCTTGATGGATATTAAAAGGAGAAGCGACTGACTTGCCTAAATTAATCTTATAACCCGAAAGAGCACTGAATTTATCTATGGAACTAAGAACAGCCGGGACCAATTTATTTGGGTGTTTCAGGTATAAAAGAACATCATCTGCAAATAGAGAGATCACATGGTGATCTTCACCTATCCTAATTCCAAAGATGTCTGGATTAGATCTAATAGCTGCAGCCAAAAGGTTCAATGAACAACGTAAACAACAAAGGTGACCAGGGGCACCCCTGTCTACAACCCCTCTGAACAGAAAAAACATCTGACAGCGAACCGTTAGTATTTACCATGGCTACTGGATTGGAATAGAAGGCTTTAATGATGTCAATAAAATTAGGGCCCATGCCAAATATTCTGTAAAACTAGGAATAAAAAAGGCCTTTCTACCCGGTCAAATGCTTTTTCTGCATCGAAAGAGATAAGCAAAGCTGGGTCTTTATGTTGATAAAGATATTGAATGACGTTCAGAGCATGACGCACATTGTCTGTTCCATTTCTAGATTTCACAAAACCTGTCTGGTCGGGGTTTATTATTTTCGGAAGAATCTTTTCTAGTCTCCGCGCCAACACCTTGGCAACAATTTTGTAATCAACATTAAGGAGACTGATAGGCCTATGAGCAATCTAGGGAGTTTTTATCTTTCTTCAACAGTAAGCTGATAGAAGCAAAATTCCAAGACGGGGGTACACCTCCAGTTAAGATATTATTTATAGCAGGTAAAAGGATGGGATGGATCCCAGTTCAGAATTTCTTTAAAAGATTCCAGAGGAAATCCATCCGGACCAGGGCATTTTCCATTTGGCATCGAATGGATTGCCGGCCAAACCTCCTCAGGTGTAAAAGCAGCATCAAGGGCAGAGCGATCCTCCTCTGAAATTGAGGGTAGGGGAATCCCATCTAAATAGGAACCAATGTCTGATTCTATTTTACCAGCTGTGTCAAGGGATTTATAAAAGTCTTTGAAAGGGTTATTAATAACATTAATGATGTTTTTGATAAAAATCCTTTGGCTAAAATGCCATTAAAGCGCTGATAATATTAAGTGTGTCTCAGCCCCCCCCTTCAGTGTCAACCATATTGGATCAGTCCATTTGCTGCACATCTTCAGAAAGGTCCAAACAGCAGCAGCAAACCATTTGAAAACAAACTATTTCTCTATCTGTAGAATGGGTCTGTTTTATGTGTTGTCTTCTCAGTTCAGAGGGGCCCCTGCCTGACTTTGCCTAGGGCCCCAAATATCTTAAATCCGTTAATGCCGGTGGGACGGGGTCAGCATTATTCAGAGACGAGGAACATCACCAGAAACGACGGCTCACGGTTATTTATTGTTTTACCTTGATCAAGATGTTGGAGAAGAGCAGGTTTGGTGTGGTGGAGATGTTGAGTGTCGTTCTGTATGCGTTCTCTCCCGAGTTCTCTAACTGACCAATCACAGTCATTTTCCTGCGTCCACTCTCCACCACAGACACTTTCTCTTCATGTCCCCTCGTAGGGCTGCAGAGGGAGTAGGCCGCATGTTTCCTGCTGCTGCAGAACTGTCTTCAAGTAAAACAAAAACATTTTATTATTTAACAGATCCAAGAGTGTGTTTGAATTTGGAAAACAGGCTCAGCTTCTCACAGAAGAGTCAAAAGGTCCGTTTGGCTGTGGAGGATGAGGTCGGGGGTGCAGTCCTCCTCCTCACATCCATTCCAGAATGGAAGCTGCCGGGACAATAACCGTATTAAATCAGAAAAAACACCAAAACGCATGAAAACATCTGAGTAACAAGGCTAAAGGACTAAAAATATCAAAAACTGGATGAACAAATCAGATGATAAATTAAATGTGCTTCAAAAAAGTTCAAAAACTGGACTTTGTTGCCAAGTTTGAAGACGTTTGCTTGCCATCCCAGAAGCTTTTCAATTCAAAACATCAGCTCTGATGCTGGGGTAACAGCTGATAAATCACCATACTCCTCTAGAACCTCTTGAGATGATTTGACAAGGAAGAATTTTTCATAAAGTGAAGAAAATAAGGGACAACTGTGAGCATCCTCTTCATCAGACTGTGATACAACAACAGAGTGTCTTCAGTCAGAGGCTTCTCTCGCATGCCCACGATGCCTACAGCATCAACACCTAATACACCTAAAAAAGTAACTTATGAGTTACTGTAACATTTAATATTTTACTTTTTTATTAATAAAGTTTTTTTTAAAAAGAATTTCATTGAATCTGATTTTGTCTATTGAATCTTGAGTCGCGATCAGCATCAGTTTTTTATTTATTGCTGCTTGTGGCTCATTAACTACCTCCTAGTGACTTCTGAGCCCAAAATGTTTATGAAACAAATACATAAAAGAAAAACATTATTTTCTCATATTTTATGGTTGGTTTGAATCTAAAAAACTCGAATGATTCATGGATTCCTCATAAACCCAACAGTTTGCATGGAGTCATTGAAATGGAGAATGATAGACCGTGATTGGATGATGCCTCATTTATATTTAATTATAAACTTTGATTAGGCCTCATCAGAAACTTTGCTTTATTTATCTGTTTCACACCTTGCAGTGACCTGCTGATTTGTTCTGGATCATATGCTGCTGTTTAAAGTCTACGTCGTTAATTGGTGGCTGGATAGGATTCCATAAATTTTGACAGGCTATGCCAAAAAATTATTCAATCTGAAAAACTCACACCAAGAGAAAAGACAATTAGAAGAAATTTATTGATAGAATTAATTTAGTGTTTGGTGCTCAGACCTCAGCAGGAAACATAGCGCTGAATTTTGATAGATATGCATGAACAGGAGTAAAGAACAGGGCTGTTTCCCCCACAGGCCTGAAACTGGTGGTGGAGTGGGAATAGATGGAGTTGGTCAGTCTGTAGACTGCTGGTTGGAGAGACAGTCTGCTGAGCTTTATGGGGAGATCCAGTGGCTGATGAGTGAGCCTGATACTTTAGAGCTTTACTCAAGAACCTGGAAGATTGAAGTCCAGTTTGGATAACAACACTAGGTTGAAGAACCTGTCCAAGATGAGCAAGCATGGGTGGCGATTGGTGTGGAGAGAGAAAAACTCCCCATTGGGAAGAAACCTGGGGTAGAACCAGGATCAACATGGCGGTCTTCTGCCAGGAAGCTTTGCAGATGAGACAGGGAACGCAGTAAGAGTCCAGGAGGAATGACGCTCTGATGAGCTTTAGCTGCGATGGTGGAGGAGGGGCTGGAGGGGGGTTAAAACGGTGTCATCTGAATGAAGTCACAGCGCATCGCCGCCTGCGCACAGGAGCAGACAGGTGCATATCGGAGGCCTTTTAAGATGAGCTTTGGATGCTGATTGGCTTTCGTGGAGGTGTGGTTCAAAGCTGATTGGTTGTGTCGCAGGTGGATGAAGGTGAGTACGGTAATCAGATTATTCAGTTGGACTTCTGACTAGGCTCCATAAAACATGGATGAAATGTGGGAACGAATTATAGTTTTGCTATTCGATTACTGAACTTGAATTGGATAAAAGTAAAACTGCTTGACTTAGTGAGTTCTGGACAGATAATATTTAAAGAGAATATTTTTTATCTCAAATTAAACTTTTAGGCTGAATTTGTGCTTTGAGTTTTTCTTTTGGAAAATGTGATATTTTACAGTCTGTATGCAAAAAACAATGTTTGAAAAAAAAAGAAAATAACAGAGTGTCTGAGATGCTGTTTCATGAAGCAAACAGAGACATGTTTCCGGGTCATTTACCTCCGTTCTAAAGGTGGTCGGCCATTCTGGGTCCAACACCGGCCCCTTGTCCTGGTTCTGAAGTCCTGCTTCCATAACAACCACAATGGGCCGCCTGTAATCTGCTCTGTCCTGTTTATATGAGATTTACTTTTAAGAATCAAACTGAAGAAAAGAAATAACTATCGTGTCTGGAGAGATTTTTCTGGACCTGCACAGAAAAGCCGAGTCGTTCGCATTTCTGACTCCCAGTCCGTAAAGAAAGGGTTCTGGGCTGCAGTCGGTGGGATTCATCCAGGACTGCCCAGGGGGGGAACCGTCGGTCATCAAACACCAGGCTGTACCAAACAGCTTAGGAAAAAGGAGACAAAGAGAGGTCAGGAGTTACTAATTATCACCAATCATTTCATATCAGGATCTATAGTTAGATCTAAAGTTACAGCTATAAACTCATTGACTATTATGCTGAAGTAGAGGATTTCCATTCCATTGTTTTTAAGCAGTCCAAAAAGTTGCGGCAGTATCCACTGAAGACTCTGTTTCAAGTTTTAAAACGTTTCTCTTCCATCCAGGAAGCTTTTTCAATTCAAAATGTCAGATAATAGCATTTAGTTCCAGGTATACAGCAGCCCAACAAAGCCTTGTTTTTGTTTAGAAAACATGCAAATAGAAAGCGGACGAATAGGGTCCATCCCTTTGGAATGGGGGTCGTTTTGGCCTGAGCTACCTGCCTGTTCCTTCAGGCCAACAATTTCCCCTCTAACAACCCCCCCTTTCCAGAGACAAAGACAGGTATGGGGCATTGCAGGCTAACAAAAAAAACAAAACGACCCCCATTCCAGAGGATGTGATTGGACCCAGCCTGCCAGGTTCAATTTTGCATGTTTCTAGAGCCAAAGGAGGGCTTTGTTTTTGGTCTACTCTACAAAACCTGGAACTCCAACGCAGCGTACTTTGACATTTTGAGATTGAAAAAAGCTTCTGGATGGAAGAGAAACGTCTTCTAACGGGAAACAAAGTCCAGTGGATTATTTTCACTCAGCCTGATTTATGTTGCGGATTTCAGATATCCTTCCATGGGACATAAAAAATCAAAAATCAAATGAAAGTTTCATTACTACTTTCAGCAAACACCAGGAAGAGGGCCAAAGTGCTTCACAGAGCTGATACAAACATTGCAAAAAAGAAAAAATAATATATCATACTAAAATCACTAAGTATAAAACAATGTATTCACTCCTAAGCTAAAAGCCAGTTTAAAAAAATTTGTCATTAATCTGGAGTGCAGAGTGTTAAAAGGTGCAGATCAGTGAGAACACGCAGACCGAGGGGGCAGCTTGTTCCACAGTTTAGGTGTGGTAACAAAGGAACGATAGTCCCACCTGATTATACTGGAACCCAGGGACGTCCAGAACAAATTTTGGCAGTGGCAGACCGGAGAGTTCTGCTGGGCCAATGCACACCGTCAACATCTCGAGCAATATGATAGCTGAATGAGACCATAGTAGGGCTTAAAAGGAATGATACACCCAAAGATTAGCCTTAGTTTTTTCATGTTGAACAATACTTATCCTGCGATAAGATATTCAGCCTAAGTCTGATCGGAGGCGCTTGCAAGCCTGCCGACATTAAATACGGGCCTATGGCGCAACAGGACAAAAAGTCGGCTAAAAAAAAAAATCTTTGGTGATGCCGCCCGGTTTCAGTGTCTCGAGTGGGTAGCACTGCAATTTCTACGAACGAATCAGTTTAGAATGCTTAGTGTGAGTATTTGCTGCTTCACGACTTCACGGAAACCAGCGGGCAGGAACTGTAAATCAGATGAAAGTGCTTTATCGCCGCCTGCTCTGCCTAGATAACTGTAAGCGAGAAGAAGAAATGTGCTGTTTACCTGTGCAAAGATAAAGTGTCGCATTCAAAGCGTCTGCTAACACTGAAGTCCTCAGTGTTGAAGAAGAGCATGAGTTCTCGTCGAGCTGAATGCTGCACCTTTCATCTGGCTTTGGTCTCGTCACAAGCTCGTGAGACCGCGAACTCGCTTAGGAAAATCTGTGTATACACACTTTTGCTTATGCTCCAAAAACATTCTAAATACCTTCGTTTCCGAGTAAATTATGGACGCCACCCACTCAGTACTGGAATACATTGACGATTAGTAGGGCGTGGAGGAATATTGACACGCTTTTTGTGAATTTTATGGACCTTTCGCCTGAAAAGTTTCATAGACCTCCATTATTTGGAATGTCAAAGTATCAGCCAGAAGCCTCCCAGATCTCCAGATGTACCGGAGATATCCAAAGTACTCCAGAGTGTTGTTCTACATGGGGGTGAGCAGAAAATGAAGGCTAATCAAGGGCTTTGGGAGTACTATTCCTTTAAGTCCTGCCCTAATTCGCACCTTTAGAGACTCCTGCTTAAAAGAAGAACTTTAACAGATTTAAAGACCCTCACGGAGCAAACATAGACCTCATCCCACAACATCTGTCCCGAATCTCCAATGAATGTAGGTAAACTTCTGACCATAACGAGTGTAATAATGGCCAATATGTGATGTTTAACATGTTTTATTTTGGAACGTGTGCAGGAACCACTCACCAATGTCTTCTCTGTTATCCCTCCTGGTTTTTATCCTGCTGTCCAGCTTCAGACAGATATCCACTGACATGCAGGCGACCTGCTTCCCACCGCGCTGACAGTTCTTGTTAAAGATGTCAATCTTCTGCGGTTCAAAGGTCATTTTGGCTTCAATACGCACAACGCCACGAGACCTGCGCAGAGGGGGCGCCATGCATCATGTTATAGATTTACACTGAATAAAATAATGGAACCATTTTTGGTATCTACTTAATCATATTTAGTTAGTTTAACACTATTGTATTATGTCCTACCATGTTAACATAAAAAGAAATTGTTAAAAAATCTAAATAGGATTAAGTACCATGCCAGAAACCGTTGCTTTATTTTTTTCAGTGTACCTTTTTTTCCTATTAAATAAAAAAATAGACACAGATGCATAAATCCCCTCTAACAAGAGTGCTGCTGGGCAGGACTTAGCAGCACCACAGGTTAGGACCATTCATACGATAATAAATAAAATAAAAACAACCCGGAGAGAAAAGCAAATGAAAATACTTTGCAAAAAAAATGAAATATAAATAAAAAGTTAGTAACATTTCCTTTAAATAAGTGTATTTCCACTTGATTTGAGTTGATAAGTATGATGATTCTGCCCTCTCTGGACTTTTCGGTTCTGTTTAAGTTTTATTTTTAGATTCTCACTTATGCTTTATTCTTTGTTATTCTGTGTTTGTCAAGATTTATATAATTGTTGAATTTTTAGATTTACTCTCCCTGGTTATTTCTTTCAGGTATCTCTTTTCAGTATTTTTTATTCCTTCGTTTAGTTTTACTTGTAGTTATTAGAAATTTCATGCAACCACACATTTTATGAAGTTTCATGGCACAAAGCATATCACCCCCGACTGGTGGAGTGCAGATCAGCTTAGTTAACAATATAATTATGATTTTGTTTTGCTATTTGCTTTCTTTTTTCTATTTAGTTTCTTTTTTGTAAAATGTGAAGAGTAATCCCCAATGAGACGCAGATGGGCGCTCAAAATGAGCCTGTGTGGTTCTGCTGGAGGTTTTCTTCTGTTCAAAGTGAGTTTTCCTCTCCACTGTGGCCACAAAGCATGCTTAGTGTGAGTAGTTGACGAAGAAGTCAAGGAAGTCGATGCAATCAGCTGGTTTTCCTTGTGATAGAAAACTTTGAATCAGTCTGACTGGATGATCTGGTTGAATTGTCTCTGTAAAAGTGCCTTGATATGTGACCTATTTGTAAATTGGAGTATAGAAATTAACTGAATAGAATTTGAAACAGTGTGATGAAGTAAAAGATGTGATTAAGCTGTCAAGTTAAAAGTAACCCTTTCTAAAGGTTTCACGGCCAGGCAGACGAGCTCCGAGCCAGCTCCCCGTCAGAGGATGAAGAGCACATCCAGTTAGTCATGGTCAGAGAAACAGGACTACACTGGAAAACAGGCCAAGCTTCAACATCTAGAAACAAGAAAGGTGTTAATATGGCAGCAGTTACTACTGATATTTTATTTTTCTTAAAAAGAAAAATGTATCTAGTAGATCCAGCTGTAGTTCATAATAGAGGGCAATGTCTGGGATTTGTAGGATATTCCTTCCATTCAATTTTCAATTTAGTTTATTTATATAAGCGCCAATTCACAACCGCGTCATCTCGAGGCACTTTACAGTTCAACCAGATCATCTAGTCAGGGATCTTATTCACAGTTTCTATCCTGTAGAAAACCAGTTGCGGTGCATGCGACTCATTGACTCAAATACAATCCCTCACACACTAAGCATGTGGACAGTGGAAGGAAAAACTCCCTTTAACGGGAAGTTACCTCCAGCAGCAAACCCCAGGCCTGTAGTGTGAAGCGAGCCATCTTCTTCTGTATTTGGCTGTTTACTATATGTGGTGTCTATAGATTTTTTTTTCTTTAGTTCCACTGTCGATTAGCTCTGATAAAACCAGACTAAATGTGAAATTAAATATGTAATTTAGTCTAGCCCGATGAATGAGGACATCAGAAGATTTTGATGAGAAAGAAGAACCTCCTGTTTTTCAAATCATAGCCCGTGCCTATTGGCCAATGCTCAACACCCAATGAGGGGCAACTGACTGTGGCACATTAGGAGCCGCGACAGGAAGCTGGTGGGCGGTGGAAACAAACAGCCTGTTGGTAAAACGGCGAATACGTCCCTTCTTAAAATGAATGAGCCGTAGAGCCTCTTCCTTTTCACATTTCAACAAAAAAAACCCCAAATTCAATCCTTAAAACTGATTCCAAAGCTGAGTCAAATGTGAACTGTTGCCATCTTCCTTGTTGCGCTTTCTCCAGCGTCGTGCGGCTTTGTCGTCACACCCTCAAAACCCCACCCCCTTTGCATCCAGAAATTCAAAACACATCTGAGTTGTGATGGCCCGCCAGTTTTAGGGCCTGGGGCATTGATCGAGGCTAGACCACTCGAAGGCAAAAATGATTTTGGCCGCTTTTGGGTGGGGCTAGTTTACTAGGCTACCTGTCGATTGTTTTAAGCAGAATAGTAGTTCTTATCATTAACGCAGTGAATAAAGCGACTAGCAGCATGATGAGGTCTGCATTCACTTTTACCAGATAATGACTGCAGCCCCCAGTGCTCCCACTGCTAAATCAACAAGCCCGTCTCCATTGACGTCAAGAACTCCGTGAAGACTTTGACCAAAGTACTGCAGACCTGTCGAAAAACCAGCTCCAGAAAGACGCTGGAAGAGAAAGACAAAAAATAATCACTATTATCATTAAAAATAAGAAAGTATATCATCCTGCATTATATTATACATTGATCAGTCAAACAATTAAAACCATTAAAAATGTGACACACTAAAGATGCGAGGTGAAATACTTTTTCTTTAACCTTTCATTATTCATGCATTTGCTGCTAGTTTCATTTGATTTTAAATAGGAAAATAATCACCCAGTTACTTTTATTCAAGAACAGACCTGGATGAACCAATTGTCTAATATTAGCACAATAAAGCCAGAGTGTGTCATTCTTTATTACTGAAAAAAGAAAATGCCTAATCGCTTTTCTGTGTTTTTCTTGCCAACCAGACAAATCGGCAAAATTTCGATAATATACACATACATTCCACTATTTAGTCTGGATTTATGAGGATGGGCTCGGCATGCCGGCTGCATGCCACCACTTCAGGTGGCTCGCTAAAAATTTCCTCAAGCGGCTCGTTGTGACACCTCCCCTGGTTCGTTCCTGACACTTCCGGTGGCTCGTTGCTACGCATCCGGTCCCGGGTGGCTTGCGCACGCTCCTCGCGGTGACTCGCTGGGCGCACGGCTCCGGTGGCTTGTTGTACCCGCCTCAAGTGGCTCATTGTTGCACCTCCCCTGGCTCGTTCTGACACTTCCGGTGGCTGGTTCTGACACCCCGGTGGCTCGTTTTGACACACTTCCGGTGGCTCGTTCTGACACTTCCGGGTGGCTGGTTCTGGACGTCCCCGTGGCTCGCTTTGACCGGCTGGCAGCTCCTCGCTCTGACACTTCCTCATTGGGTGGCTGGTTCTGACGCGCCCCAGTGGCTCGCTTTGACACTCTCCGTGGTTCGCTCTGACACTTCGGTGGCTGGTTCTGGCGCCCGGTGGCTCGCTTTTGACTCTTCCGTGGCTCGTTCTGACGCTTCCGGTGGCTCGTTCTGACGCTTCCGGTGGCACCGCTCTGAGCGCTTCGGTGGCTCGTTCTGGCGCTTCGGTGGCTCGCGTTCTGGCGCTTCCGGTGGCTTCGCTCTGACCCTTCCGTGGCTCGCTTCTGACACTTCCGGTGGCTTCGTTCTGGACACTTCCGGTGGCTCGCTTTTGACACTTCCGGTGGCTCGTTCTGACACTTCCCGTGGCTCGTTTTGGACACTTCCGTGGCTCGCTCTGACACTTCCGGGTGGCTCGTTCTCTGACACATCCGGTGGCTCTGTTCTGACACATCCGTGGCTCGTTCTGACACATCCGGGTGGTTTTCGCTCTCTGACACATCCGTGGCTCGATTCTGACACATCCCGTGGCTCGCTCTGACACATCCGGTGGCTCGTTTCTGGTCTGACACATCCGTGGCTCGTTCTGACACATCCGGTGGCTCGTTTTGACACTTCAGGTGGCTGCGTTTGACACTTCCGCGGCTCGCTTTTGACGGTGGCTCGCTTTTGACACCTCTCCGGTGGCTCGCTTTGGACACTTCTCGGTGGCTCGCTTCTGACGACACTTCCGGGTGGCTCGCTCTGACACTCTCCGGTGGCTCGCTTTGACACTTCCGTGGCGCTCGTTCTGACACCTCCCCGTGGCTCGTTCCTGACACTTCCGGTGGCTCGTTCTGACACATCCGGTATGCAGGGACGCCTGCGCGCATAGTCTCACCACATGTATTGTCGTAAAACCATTCATGATTGTTGTTGTCTCGTCGTTGCCCCTCTAGTGCACCTGTTGCTAATTTCATTAACACCAAAGCAGCTGAAACTGATTAATAACCCTCTCTGCTACTAAGCCTCAATGCTATACTCTGGTTACAAAGAGTTCCTTTAATTTTTTTTTAGTGTTTTATATATATATATATATATATATAGATATATATATCTCTATATATATATATATATATATATACTGCGTCTTTTAACTAACCCAAAGACCTAAAATAAAGCCATCTGAAGTGTCCATCAATTGGCTACAGATTGGCATGATCCATGATTGACTAGGACTCCTCCTGTCTCTTGTTCTGCAGTTATAAACAGGATTGTTATATGTAACTATAAAGAATATCTTAAAGGGATTTACCTGTTTGTATTGTGATCCTATCATCTTGCCGTGGCTGTGAAAGATGTAGATCGCCCCCTGATGGTCATCTTCCAGAGGAGCTCCCACCACCAGCTCCTTAAATCCATCTCCATTCATGTCTGCGATTTGTGCCATTGCTGAACCCAGGCGAGAGTTTTGAGGATGGTGGGACACTTCCAGGATGCCGTGGAAGATAAAGAATGACTAGGGACGTGTAAATGTTTTAGCTTAGAGAAACATCCAAACGTAAATTGTGGAAATCAGCAATATGTGAATCAATCTTGCATTATAAGTTGCAGTTATTTTGGTTTTCTGTTTTATACCAAAAAGGTTTATTTCTTGTAGAACTAGTTTGAATCTGCAGACTACGTCATTTAACAACACATAAACATGTGTTATTGATACAATTAAATAGCTTAATGCCTACCACCTGTTAATCTCAACAGGTGTTTAGCATTAAGCTATTTAAATGGATGCTCTAGGTCAGGGGTCGGCGACCCAAACTGCCATGAGGTGATGGAGGAGCAGTGAACGCTCTCACCGCTTCACCTCCCTTCACCGCTCGGTTTAGGTTTTATTACATTAATAAAATTATAGAAACACAATAAAGGAATCTTTCTATGGTGGACGTGTTTCTGATGGGAGGAGCTAATTGAGTGATGAGGAACCAACAGGAACTGACATCCATCAGAGCAGAGCTCTCTAACCCTGAAATCCCACATCCTCCATCACCAGCGTTTTTTGGTGTTCATTTTTATTTTGAGGATTTGTGGAAAAAAGTGGAAGAAAGTTCCAGAAAGTTTTTTCCTTTTGGGATCCATGGCCTGAGACACACCGCACCGCGCAGAAACCTGCTGCAGTCTGACGCAAATTTTTTTTTGAAAAAAATATTTATTTATTATACAAATTTTTATAGCTTTGGAAAACACTATGTTTGTTTGACCACCTGCACCATATAAAAATAAACAAAACAAAGAAAATAAATGTTCAGAAATTTTTGAAAAGCTCTTTAGCCCCCCTTGGCGGTGCTAAAGAGTCGCATGCGGCTCCGGAGGCTTATGGGCAGGTTGCCGACCCCTGATAGATAAATAAGCTGTTAGCATCAGCTGGGAAGTAGCAGATGAAGGCTTACCTCATAGGTCAGAGAGTAAATATAAACCCTTCCTCTCTCCCAGCCTTGGTTGTAGAACATGGGTGCTGCAACCAAAAGAAGGTCAGTGTGGCCATCTCCGTCAATGTCCATGGATAACAGTCCGCTCCCAAAATATGAACCGATCTTGCAGAGAAAACACAGGAAATAAACATGATGAAGGAATTTAAGGGGGAACCTCTCCTGTGTTCTAACTCAAACCATGCTGGTTTCCTGGAAAGCCTTTACACACTAAAGTTATGAGACACAGAATCCAAACCGGTAAAGTCCCCTCATATTCAGAATGTAAACTTCTGAAAGTTCTTTAAATATGAATCACCGCACACGTATTAGTTTTAGGTATAAATAATGATCGATTGATTATTCCTTGTTGACTGGAATTTTCCTTTAAGATGCAAAAAGAAGACATCGAAACCTTCCACCTAAACTCTACCTTAAAGTTAAAAATGAGGGGCAGTTGTTCCACAAAGAGTTGCCTTTGGTCCGGATACTACTTTGGTTTACTTTCAAAAAGACTGAAATAGGGCTGCAAATGATGAGTATTTTGCAAATCGCTTTATATGTTGATTATTTTTTTGATTAATAAACAGATAGCAATCAGACTTTAATCAAGATTTTTTACAGAATTAAACCAGGTTTAAGTAAAACTTTTCCACTTTTCCACAGTTCTGGATAGAGCAGATTGACGAATACATATTTATATTTTTATTTTATTATTTTTATGTAATTCCTGCTCTAAATGGGTTGCTCTGTCAGCTAAAGGCAGGTTTTAGAGTCTCTATACTCCAGTTAACGATGAATCGACTACAAAATTAGCTGATGATTATCTGAATACTCAATTCAGATGAATTGTTTCAGCCTTAAACTGAAATCAGTTTCTCATCTGGGGGGATAAAAACAAACAGACACCAAATAAACAACAAAAAATATCTCAGGTTATGCATTCACCATTAAATAATTGACAAAAACAAATGACACATGTTCTATTTTAGATTTTAGAAGCAGTGGTGGTTAATTGACACAAAAAAAGTTATAAGATAACTGTAAGCAAGTTGCAATATAGTAGAAAGTGGCAAATTATGGAGAGTGACTTTTTGTTTTACTTAAGAACCAATGCAATGTAAATTGGTTTGGATAGATCACATTTAAATATTTGGAATAAATGATGAGAAAATGTCCTACAAGTCAAATAGGGCAACGTTTAACTTCAGATTAAAGGATTTTAGTAAACAGCAGCAGATTCCTTCAATAAAAAAGAAAGACCACTGCAACAAAAATCAGCAAAATAATGTCGAAAAGTAAAAAAACGTGTAAACTCAGGGGTGGATTTAGGAAATGTGGGGCCCTAGGCAAAGACAGGCTGGGGCCCCTCTGAACTGAGAACACATAAAACAGAGCCATTCTACAGATAGAGAAATGTTAATAGAATAGACATCAATTATCTGTTCTAGGTTGTGTCCCTCTCTTCTTGTCCCTTTTCTTCTTGTTTTCCTCTCTATGTTTTGTACTCAGCTGACTTTTCATGCTGTCTCTGAAGGAATGAAAGATTTTTTCCAAGCACTAAGCTCACTTAGCTGATTGCTCCTTCCTGTGTTTCCAAAAAGGCCAAAGTAAATAACCCAGTCCTTCTTTTCACTGTAGACAAGCCATGATCTGCTTATCTGTTCTCCATTTTTCATTTGGATGAAATAATAGCTGCATGAATCATGACAGCAGACAAGATAGAGGAGAGCAGGAGGCGGGGTTACTCACTTAGCTGATTGCACCTTCCTGTGTTTCAAAAAAGGCGAACACAAAAGTAAATACCGTAAATCCTCTAATATAGGGGACGGGGCCTTTATTTCACTCAGATACATCTTGGTCCAGGCCATTATTGGCAGTGATGGGACTAACGGCGTTGAAAGTAACGGGCGTTACTAACGCCGCTACCTTGTTTTAGTAGCGCAGTAATCTAACTAATTACTTTGACTGTAACTATAACGCAGTTACCATTGCAGAACACCCCGTTACCTGCGTCGTTACTCAGGTCGCACAATTAAACTTTTTTTCATGATAGGACTCGCTTGCGCAGCTCGCGTGGAAGCTGACACCCCACCCACGTCAAAAACTCTGCAAATGACTGAATGGTTAGTGCAACGTTAGTGCAGATTTGTGCAGAAAAAAAATATTGTTTGTGCTACTTTTGTTTAAGAGATATTAAAGATTATTTTTTAGGTCATCCAGAGGTGTGCGCGCCTTGTCATGAGAGAGAGGGAGGATGAGAATGGCTGATGCATAGTGAGATTCCGTCTGTCAGTTGGGTAGGTGGGTGTTGTTTTCTGCTGGTGGGTGTTAACGTACAGCACACACAGAGAGATGGAGAGGGAGGATGACTCCAGCAGCAAAACAGCGTTTTCCCTGATGGAAATACCGGTGTTCACGACAAGCTGCGTTTCCCCATCAGATCACGGTTTCCTCTGCATCTCCGCACACCGCGAGGCGGCGCGAGTCACAGCGGAAGCTTTACAGGAAAGCGCATGCCGCTAAAAGGCGCAACGAGTCGCCCTGTGCTCGCGCCACAGGAGAACTATGGAGAGCGTGAACGATCAAATGATAGCCTATATGGAGAAAGGGAGAAATCTGGATGGATGGATGGATGGATGGATGGATGGATGGATGGATGGATGGATGGATGGATGGATGGATGGATGGATGGATGGATGGATGGATGGATGGATGGATACTCTGCCTTTTCAACCGACTGTATTTTTATTTTAAACATTATTTGATGGCCTTTGTGGCAGGGATGGAGATCCATATTTTGTGTCCCACACAGAGTGAGTGAGTGAGGTGAGTGAGTGAGTGGAGTGAGTGAGTGAGTGAGTGAGTGAGGAGTGAGTGAGTGAGTGAGTGGAAGGTAGGTAGGTAGGTAGGTAGGCAGGTAGGTAGGTGGGTAGGTGGGTAGGTAGGTAGGTAGGTAGGTAGGTAGGTAGGTAGGTAGGTGGGTGATGCAGTATCTATAACAACCCAAACACACAGGATTTCAAAATTAGACATTCAATTCAATTCAGTTTATTTATATAGCAGCCAAATTCACAACACATGTCATCTCAAGACACTTTACAGTTTAACCAGATCATACAGTCAAATTGATACAAAGTTTTCTATCTAAGGAAAACCAGTTGATTGCATCGACTCATTGACTCAAATACAATCCCTCACACTAAGCATGCTTGTAGCGACAGTAGAGAGGAAAACTCCCTTTTAACAGGAAGAAACCTCCAGCAGAACCAGGCTCAGTGTGAGCGGCCATCTGCTGAGGCCGATTGGGGTTCCAGTTATTAATTTCACCAGATCTGAATGCCCTGTTAAAAACTTCACGCATGGCGTCCCCCCTGATGTCATTTACGTTGAGTTGCAATAAATGCTAAACTCTCTGCAGGTTCTTGTCTTTGTCGTCCGCCTATTAGCTGGCTTTGGAAACACACATCTGAGAAGGTGGGGGGCAGCGTGGTGAGGGTTACGGGCGAGAAAACGCCAAAAGTAACTAATAGTTACTTTTACTAGTAACTAGTTACTTTTATTGTGGAGTAACTCAGTTAGTAACGCAGTTACTTTATGGGAGAAGTAACTAGTAACTATAACTAATTCCTTTTTAAGTAACGTGCCCAACACTGATTATTGGAGGGAGGCCAGAATTAGAGGCAGGCCTCTATTTCTATTTGATCAAAACAGACTACCAGTGAAATGAATAAAAACCAGATTTTGTGTCTCTTTAAACCTATAAAATATTAGGTCCATTTATTGAAAAAGTACAGTTACCATAACGATATACAGAACATTATTCAGACATCTTCCAGCAGCTGCAATTTTTCTTCACCGCAATAAAAAAAAAAAGACACAGAATGGAATCTTTGGCCAAACTGACTTTACTGTAATGGAAACTGTTCTGCCATCACAGCGAAATTTTATTTGAGGCAGGCTAAGTGGAAGTAGGCTACCAGTATCATATATTTCAAGGGAAATTCAGAATAACGAAGGCCAATGAAATTCTGTAATTTTAACGCTGCCTGGTTACCACCAGACCTACCGATAATCACATTTGTCTTTCAGATCAGAACGATTGTGTAAAGTCACTACGATCTCTGTGTAAGGATGGGACTTCCCATGCTAATGGCTTGGATTTGTTAGCAAACATTCTCCTTCTTCTTTATGGGATTTTATTGGCAGTTGGCACGCAACGAAATGGTGCATTACTGCCACAAACTAGTATGGAGTGTGGGTTTGAATGGCTACTACCTACTTATACTGTACAAAACCAAATCAACAAAACCAAAATAAGATTCAAATCCTCTCAATTACGTTGATTAATCTAAGATAATGAAAAACAATTACATAAAACTTATCTCTTGAGTTCTTTCTAAGGATTTCTGTTAGCAAACATTGCCCCCTTGTGGTACTTGTATGTTACTATCACAAGTTGTTGAGGACTGCCCAGGAACATTGTTGTTTCTACTTATAGCCCCGGCCTGTATACTAGTCCGTCAGTATTTAGTTCCACCGACAGCGAGCCCGGCCAATATTAGAGACCCGACCGCTAATGGAATACAGGCCAATATTAGAGGATTTATGGTAACCCAGTCTTTCTAATAGCTGCATGAATCTTGATAGCAGACAAGATAGAGGAGAGCAGGAGGCGGGGTTACCAATCTACTTGCTCTGGAGAGCAGAGTTTCGCTGCTTTTAGATGTTGTCTCCAAAGTCTCCAGTAGCAGAAAAAGTCGCTAGATTTGGCGCTAGGAGCTTTTTAGAAATCAAAGTTCTAGAGGGGTCTGAAAAGTGGCTAAAATATAGCGACTAAAGCGCTAAGTTAGCAACACTGCTCTTTGCATGGTTTGTTTTGAAATGGTTTGCTGCTGACTGTTTGGACCTTTCTGAACATGTGCAGCAAATGGACTGATCCAATATGGTGGACACTGGAGGGGGGCTGAGACACACTTAATATTATCAGCGTTCTGATGGCATTTTAGCCAAAGGATTTTATCAAAAACATAATTAATGCAGAAATAAGGAATAGTTCTATTAACCATACATGGAAACATAGTTTTATGGGGCCCCCAGGAACTTGGGGCCCTAGGCAGCTAACTAGTATTGCCTAATGGTAAATCTCCCCTGACTGTGGTCCTCTATTAGCCAGGAGGATTACAGATTAGGAAAATACTGGTGTTGGTCATAGTTAAGTTTAGATTTTTACTGTCAGTGATAGAAAAGAAAATGAATTGAAATCAATTCAGATAAAGACAGAATAAGCCAACATGTATGTGTAGGCATTTAGCAGACCTGCTGTCCCAGAAGAGCCTGCAGGATAGTGAGGTTCCCATTGTTCTTCAGGGTAAAAATGATGACTTTGCCAGTGTGGTTGAATCTAGGAGCTCCAGCTATATAAAGCTGAGGACCACGAGAGGAAACGACTGCCTCCACCGAATAACCTGAAAAAGAATTCAAAATGATTGAATTATCTCTCATTCTTCTGACTCTGGGAAGCTTAATGCCACCTGTCCTGAAATTAAAGATTTTAAAAGTTGTGCCACAGGATTCCACTGATAAATTATTCATGCAGATTTTATTCCCACCAGAGGCTAAAAATGATTAATCTTAATATCAAGCATCTTATAGTACTGGCCAGAGCTGCCTTGTAATTTTATGGCATGATCAGTTTTGGAGAGTAACAAAGTTTATTTATTGATTACTGTACTTAAAGGCATGGAGGATGAACTTTTATTTCCGGGTGGATCATCTCAATCAGTGGTCCTCCTAGATGTCAATCATTCTGGTGATATGTTAACATAAGGCCATTCTACGTGCTTGTCCTGTTAGCTACAGTATCTTTTTTCTTCAAACTCACTGTGGTTCTTTGAAAATGGCCGAGGGTCCAAAGAGAGAAAGTGTCTACTAAGTGCCTGAGAAGAAAAGAAAAACCTTGACGTATTCATTTTAGGTATAAATAATGATCCATTGATTATTCCTCGCTGACCGTAATATTCCTTTAGTAGGGTTCATGTCAAAACCAAGGCAGGACTATGCTGCTTTTTTTGTAAGGAATCCTGATATTTAATTTTTAATTTAACTTCATTTATAATTTGGATCAGTTCTTGTGTAACTTATTTATTTTAGAACCTGAATAACTTTAAACTTCATCTGAATCAAAGTCATTGCTATTACCCAAATAAGCAGCATGGTTCTTCATGGCTTCCGGAAACTCGTCTTTGTAAGATGATTTTGGTGAAACAACTTTGCCACGTTTGGTTTCTTTCAGCACGGCACCGTTCCAGTCATAGGCACCGACGGCTCCGAGCAGAACCCCGTCCTGAAAACAGAACCTTACATTTATACACCGAGCGTCACGCGTTTGAGAGTAAAACTAAAACCGTCTTTCAATCCCCTCCAGTATTTAGGCAGAGAGCAGAAAAAACCTGGACGTCTCTTCAGTTAGAGTTGAACAGAATAAAACGTGTGAGCAGATGAGCTCAGACTCTGGCAGCCTTGCAGATACTGAAAGCATTAAATCATTGCATCTGCAAAGACGTGATGCAGAGATGACTCAGAATGAGTAAATAGTTGGCAGCACATAGAAAATGTGGAGTCTAGATCTAGCACGTTTATGGATCTATTTAGAGGGGGGAAAATCTAAATGAAAGAAAAATGCTTGCACCCATTTCCAAAAAGATGTCTGATTGGTGACCGTTCCCCATGGTGGCCTAATTCAACTGTTTTCCTTTCTGTGTCTGTCTCACAGATGTGAAGCTGCAGCTGTTTTGCAGCATTGTCTTTAAATGTTTTGTTGGCAGCTTAACATTCAGGAAAACCATCTGGACTCTGTTTCAGAGCTCTGTGTTTCCACTACTTCAGTTTAAATGGAAATAAGTGAATTGTGATCTCCTTTGGATAAAAAACAGAAATAAGAAACAAAAAATATTCCTAGATACATTGCTGGAGGTTTCATCCTGGAAGATTGATTACACACTTTGACCAGGCCCTTTCAAAGACTTGAATTCATGGTGGTATTCAGGGTCATCCAGTGGCTGACCTGACGAATCAGGTGGGGTGAATTCTGCAAAGTCAATTATACATTGGAATCTCCTGGGTTTATTTAGATATAAAACTTCAATCCGTGTGGATGATTGGCAGTCTTTGAGAAGGGCCTTCAGATGATTTGTGAACTGGCATTGAATAAGAGTAATAATTAGAGATACATTTTAGCCATCTGAATCATTAATCAAATGTTTCAATTCAATTCAGTTTATTTCTATAGTGTCGATTCATACTTTGCCATCTCAGCTCACTTTCCAGTTCACCAGATCATCCAGTCAGATTGATTGAAAGATTTCTATCTAAGGAAAACCGGCTGATTGCATCGACTCATTGACTCTTCAGCAATCCCTCACACTAAGCATGCTTGTAGCGACAGTGGAGAGGAAAAACTCCCTTTGAACAGGAAGAAACCTCCAGCAGAACCAGGCTCAGTGTGAGCCGCCATCTGCTGAGGCCGACTGGGGTTCAAGGAGACAGAAGCAGACATAAAAAAGAAGCATAGATACAAAAGGCAACTGTCAACCAGGGAAACACACAGCCAGGCAGACGAGCCCGAGCCAGCTCCCATGTCAGAAGATGAAGAGAGCACATCCAGTTAGTCACAGTCAGAGAAACAGGACTACACTGGAAAACAGGCCAAGCTCCAACATCTAGAAACAAAGGTGTTGATGGCAGCAGCACAGCTGATATTTCTCTCCAGGATGGAGTCACAGCCAAACAGGAACAGACCAGATGAAGCTACTATGAGAAATAACAGAGAGAGAGCAGAACGTTAGAGATTAAACTAACAGATTCTGTCCGCAGGTAAATCTGGACCTTGAGGAAGATTTATCATTAACGTGAAAACTGAGATCGGTCAGATAGATACAAATATAAAAATGTAGAGAGGAGCATCTGCAGGTCTCTGGTGGTCATTTCTTATAAACACATTCACCTCCAACTCATTTGGAGCTGACCAATAGGAAATAAGCCAATGATTGTGGTTATAATCCATCCTTAACTCGCATCAGCTGATGTGAAAAGGTAAGCGTTTTCCTTTTTAACCTAATGAATTTAAACTGGGAGCTGCTCAGCTAATCAATCTCTCAACAACGTCACCAGTGATAAAGTTGGTTATATTTCAGAAAAGATTAGCTAAATCTTAATAAGAGCCACTTACGTTGACTAAAAGTGATGAAAAACCAGCTTGAGCCATCTGTAGACCAAAGCCCCGACCCTGACTGCTAATGCCTATAAACCACACAGAAAATAGATAAAACACTGTTTACCTACAAGAAAAAAAAACATAAACCAAAGGAAATGTTGTGCTAGCTGACCTTCCAAAGAGAAAATCCGTTCTCCCAGGGCGTCTACAATATCTTTCAGAGCAGATTCATCTGTAACTTTGAAGAAGTGTTCCTCATCAGGGTCACTGGCAATAAACCGGATTTCTTTAAGAAAGGCCTCGGGGTTAATCCCTCGTCGGTTGTAATAACCCAGAACCTGAAAGTGCACAAAAGTAAGAGGTAGTGAGCCCAAAGATAATAAATTACGGTAATTAAAAATAATAAACATTGTCTTAGTTTGATGGAAAAAGGGAAGAAGTGAGCAGAAATTCTGTGTCGGAGTTTGAGACACGACAGCTTGGATGGAAATGTATTATTTATTGATTTCTTAACCTTTTATCCACTCAGCATTTTTCCTTTTCCCATATTACACCCCTATTGGTCAATGGTCCATGTGTGCGTACAGTAGTAGTCATTCAAAATTTCCCCACCTTGCTTGAAGGGCACTTGGCTGGTCTCCTAAAATTACTTTTTAAACATCAATATTTGTACTAAAATATGCTTTCTTTATAATTTGTGGACATTAGGATCTAAGCGGAAGCGCCATCTCGTTGTTAGTCCTGTAAAGGGCTGGTTATCGTCCCGCAGCAGTGTGTCGCAGTGAGCTTGTAGTTTTTTTTAATTTCTGCCCAATATTGAAGTATGGTCTGTGCTATGTTATTTCACGCCACAACACCAGAGGGCCAATCAGGAACTCGCTGTGGGTCTAGATACGGCCGAGGCGGTAAGGAGGTAGGAGCAAGGTTGTACAACAACGGAGGAAGATGAGGGCCAAAAAGATCCAGGTGGAAAAAGTGTCCCAGCATTCTCGTGCACCTTGCTCTTCTAGCTGGTCCATCTTCACCAGTCGTTTCCACAATGGCAGTCAGACAAACAAAACAAGCCGGTAAGGAACCAAACAGGAAATACACATAGTGTAGGGCGGATGGAGATCTGACCAATCAGAGGCCTCCTGTCTGCAGCACTGTCTGTGGTGAGCTACCATTTTGGGGAGGTGCAGCAGAGTGTTTGCAGAGGTGGGGGGGCATATATGCGTTAATTGCGAACTGCACGCAGGGGACCTGGTTTCTGACTATAAATCAGCCATAATTCAGTGAAAGGGTGGAATAAGAGTAAAAGAGGGGTCACTGCAGTGGCTGGAAGTTGGAGGGGATTTTGCTGACAGTTGCAGGGTAATGGGCTGCCATTCGGTTGGCGTTTGACTGGGAAGGGCCATTTTGAATGGCTGCTACTGTATTTTCTCTCAGTTTCAACATTAAAAACTATATTATTAACCTTCCACCTTTTCCACCTTACCTATACTGACATACATTAACAACATTTTACTGAAGGTGGGACTACTGAGGTTAAATTAAAATATTCAATATCCAAACTCATGCATAAAAACACCTCCTGTGCAGATCGAAACTGTGCACAGCATATTCGGAAACTCTTACTGGGCCTCATCAGAACAGGGAAGTTTAAATAATCTAAAATCAGCTGCCAGGTGGATCATTGCATGAACTAGTCTTTGATTCTTCTCATCAAACAATACAGTCAAGTTCAGTTTGTTTATTCAAAGTGTTCCACGATATTAATTCCATACATTGGTGGAGGCTGTAAAGTGACAAGTGACACAAAATTTAGCCAGACACAGTAGAGAATGATTGAAAGATATATTTCACCAAATGGTACAGGAAACTACTCAACAGGAGAGACAGGAACCTCTGAAAAGGAAAGACTGTGTCAGTGACTGCATGGATTCTTGATTTTTATAGTTCGACCAGAGAAAAGGCCACTTAACTTCTCATATTGTGAGGAGGGGAAGGAATTGGTTTTAGGTTTCTCTGCAGATGTGAGAGCAGAGAGACAGAGCCCATTGGTTCAGGAACAGAAAGGGTCAGAGCAAAATAAGCAGAGCCATACGGTAGAATTTGAGGGTAAGGTGAGAATCCATAAACTTGGCACAGAAGAAATCATAGAAGCAGAATCTGGCTTACAGATCATAGGTCTAGGCAAGAGGTGGTGGTCAGGAGGCAAAAACATTAATGACCAGATATCAGAGAACTCTGTCCAGGGCGGGGCAGAGTAAAGAAAAGAAGCCCTGGGGCAGAAACAGGATCAGAGACAGGCCAAAGGCTTTCAATAATCTGGCCCATTGAACTAGTTTGCTTGCTTGAAAAGTTAGTGGCTTGAACATTTCTGATGGGCTTCTGTGAATAAGGATGTGGCAGATTTTTTTCTCAGCTTGTACCCTATATGCTCATAATAACAACTCTCATGTGGTCTCTTACAACTGCAACCGTATCCTAGTTGTGCATGGTTACATATTGCACTAGATTTCCTTTCTGGCCTCCCAACAAAAAATTGAATTCTCATTGAGTTTCTCTCAATGTTTCTCCAACGCCTGCCACTTAATCGCTGTGTCCAAGCTTCCCTCTGCCACAGAAACTGCTTGACCCCTTTTCTCCCCTTTTCTGATCATGGCCCGCAATTAAACTCTCATTTCTGGGAAGAGTTCTGTTCAGTCCTGGGAACCAAGGCTTATTTATCCTCAAGTTTTCATCCCCTAACGAACGTCTTCTGCTCAGGATCTTTCACAGACCTGTCAAAACATCTGAAACCAGACCCAGACAGCCCTTTAAGAAGCCTGTTTTATAAACAAACAGTATGCTGATCGAAAGAGGTTAGCGGGTAAACAGGTTTACCTCTTCCAAGCTTCTTCGCCAAGTCTCCAATGTTAACCCAAGCCACCAAGCTCCTTGCCAATACCTGTCCACTCTCCAACCTCCACCAGCACCCCGTCCAACTCTAATCCATCACTCATCCCTTAGAATCGCTGAGTAAAGCCTTATTTATGCTCAGAAACCAGGTCGTCTGCATCGCAGTCAACGCAGATATGCTGTCATCAAGGCCACGCTGAGGATGAACTGAAGCTCCACTGAGGTCTGAGATGGGTCGGCCTCAGTCTGTTCTGGTCAAGGTAAGGGAGTTCAGACAGACCTTCCGGTGGTACCGACCATCAACAAACTCTTAACACAACCTTTCCAAACATTTTAGATCTAGTTTGGATGCTTTCATTTACTATTCTTTCACAAACTCCCAAACTACCAGGGTCAAAATTAGCAGCCAATCTTGGGCCTCAGATCTGTCCTGCTCACAGCTTGTGATCCATCAGGGGAAAGCTGAAGGTCGTCCAAAAGAGTCAAAGTCATCAAAGCAGCCGTTCTCCAGGAAGCCTGGAGCTAAAAACAAAGTTTGGCCTGAGGAAAGGAATTGATGATGCAGGGTAAAGCCTGATTTATGCTCAGAAACCAGGTGGTCTCTGTGTGTCGCAGTTAACGCAGATATGCCCCCCCTTACGCAGACACTCTGGTGCACCTCCCTAAAATTGTAGGTGACCACAGACAGTGCCGTAGATAGAATTGCAGGAAGGAGAAAAAGGAGGCCTCTGATTGGTGAATTCTGCATCCACTCTATGCATATTTCCGGTTCGGTACCTAATGACAGAAACTCTAGCTGTAGTGCCGTCCACAATGCCTGGCACACATTGGACACTATATCAGACACCGTACAGTACGCTAGTTTGTAGCTTTGTGCGACAGTCTCTTGGTTTGCACTCGAAGCCAAAACACGCAGCACCACAGCCAGTTTTTCAAGAACACTGATGGGTGTTCACTGGATGGATGTGTGTCGTCCAGCATTGGATGAGGGGTTGTAGATGGCAAACAAGTTCGTCAAACCGACACACGGACACTAGCTAGTTGGTGATTGTCCTTCTTGCATTGTGGAATAACATAGCACAGAACTCGCTTCAAAATTGGGCATAAATCACAAAATATCTGCATAAGACGTGCTACAAGAAAACTGTGACAAACTACTGCGGGAGGTTGCACAGCCCTTAAGACTGCAGACCTAAAATCTCCAGACTTTCCTCTTGTAGATAGAAGTTGGCCTAATATAACCATTTAATATTCAGCTTTTTCCCCCACCTACCTTTCACAGAGCTCCCTGAAGTGTTTTGTGTTTTGGATTCCAGTCGCTCTTAATTATCGTGTTTTTAGTTGTAAGAAGGTCAAATAAAAATTTCTTAATCTGCTGCTTGGCTTGTGTTTGTGGCTGTTCTAGATTCAACTAGCATCCATAAATCATGACACCTTCTGCTCGCTAAGAAGCATCACCTCTGACCAGAGGACTCAACAAGTCATCGCTATGTCATGTATTTGTTCTGCTCAGCCACTGAACCAAGTGAGTCCAATCTGTATTGCGTCACGTTATTTTAAACTGCCCTCAAGCAAAATTTAAACTACTTAGTTAAACTACTTCTGAGCATGGTTTATCTACTGGGAAGTAGTGTTTGGAAGCCTTTGACTGATGCTTACTACTTACCCCATGTACCAAAAACGTTGAAGAAGCCTCCGCCACTGTCTCGTCTCCTGCCGTCGTCTTCACTTATGATTGACCAGCTGTCAGTCAAAGGCTTGCTGACGCTACTTCCCGTGTGATCATGTCTGCAAGACCCAATCAGGAGGAGACTTACAGAAGAGGTTTGACTCCGCCCAACCTGTCAAAACACATTTTCCTTTATGCGGGGAGAAAATAAGTCAAAGGGCAAGGATGCTTTCAAGAGAGCAGCCCTCCTCAAGCGTGACCTCTGGATAGCAAATCCTGCCAGTGGTGAGATCCAGAGCACTATCCCAAGTGCGCCTGGGAGGAGCTGGCGAGCATGGAGAGTGATTTTCTCCTCTCAGCGTGGCAGTTTATCGTGCATGTGTGGTTTTGTTGTACAGTGGTATATAAAGCATGCTTAGAAGTAGTTTAACATACAGTACATACAAGTATGTTTATTTTGCTAACGGGCGTTTTGAAATAATTGTGACACCATAAATCTGCACAGGTGAAACAAGATTGGACTCACCTGGTTGAATAGCTGGGCAAAACAAATACATGACATAGCGATGATATGTTGACTCCAGATCCCCCATCTCTGCCTCTGACTTTGATTGGAAACATATGTTAAATTGTAAAAGTATTAGATGGGACTCACAGCAATAGCATACATGGTGATATTGTCATCCTTGCTTTGACTGACAGCTTCCATCAAATGAGGACTGTCATGCGATTCACCGTCTGTGATCACAATCATCACTTTCTGAGCTCCTGGCCTGCCGCCCCGCTGAAAGGCCTCCAACCTGGAGGAAAATGAAAAGATGTTCTATAGATACTCTGTATCATATTAAGCATTCTTGCATTTGTTCATTCATTCACTTCGTAAACAAATATAAGTATTTGTCAAAGAGTGCACTAAGAAAACTACATATTAGATTTAGATTTTTGCCACAATCTGAACACTTGATGGAATACAAGTTTAACCATGTTCCACCAAAAGCACGGTCTATCAATTAAAAGTATAGGACTCATAAAATTCAGAAATAATATTTGAGCATGGTGAAACATACTTATTTAATAGTTGTGCATCGTACCGTGCCACATTGATCCCCAGTGCTGTCCTTGTCTCCTCTCCACCGCGTTGGTCAATGTTCTTGGCAGCTTCGACCACATCCTTCACTGTCTGGTATTCACCTAAACTAAACTCATGGACCACTGTGGAGCCATACTGAACAATTCCCACCTACAATCAAATCACATGTTTGGTATTACCATCTGAATAAAGAATTTCCCAAAGAGGTAAACATGTAACGAGTGATGCAAAATACACACGTAACGTCTCACTGTGGCTGCTATTTATTGGATCAATATTTGAAATGATAAGATAATGATACACCCAGCTTTGATACAGCTTTAACCCTGGTCGTGCGTCTTGGTACAAACCTGTGTCTGACCTGGGCCAATGTAGAACTTCTGCAAGATTGTTGTGATAAAGTCCTGCACCTCCGACCAAGGATAAATGGAGTTGGAACCATCCAGAACAATAACGATGTCCATAAATGTCTCACACCCTACAGGAGGAAATCAAGATACGGCAAATGGATAGAGGGAATGAAGGATGGATGGATGGATGGATGGATGGATGGATGGATGGATGGATGGATGGATGGATGGATGGATGGATGGATGGATGGATGGATGGATGGATGGATGGATGGATGGATGGATGGATTCTCACTCTGCAGAGCAGGAGCAATAGTCTGGGTGAGTCTGAAGTTGCGGTTGGCTCTGAGGCAGATTCCAGTGCTGTACAGAGAACTTCCACATTCGTGAGACCAAAGAGGACCACAGCTCTGTGGAAAGATTTGTTAGGATTATTTAAATTGATAATGTGTGAGTCTGTTCATCTCTAATATTTCAATAAATGCAAAACTCTCTGCAGGTTCTTGTATTTGTCGTCCACTCTATTAGGCTGGTTTTTGAAACACACGGCGAGAAGGTGGGAGCCGGGTCGTGAGGGTCACAGGGGCGAGTAGCGCAATAGTTACTTTTACTAGTAACTAGTAACTAGTTACTTTTATTGTGGAGTAACTCAGTAACTCCACTAGTAACTATAACTAATTACTTTTTTAAAGTAACGTGCCCAACACTGCTGGAGGGTGAAGAGGAACGGTGCCAGCACTGCTCCCTGTGTGACCAACGTACTGCAGACCAACCTGTCTGATTTCTGCCAGAATCTATTGTCATCTCTTGTCTTCTGGTTATGTACATAATGAGGGTTACTGAAAGAGTTTGTCCTGAGAGGGATTTCTTCTCAGAAAAAGAACTGGACAAAAGCTACAAGGTTGAAACACAGAGCTTTACTTAACACATCCATGTCAATCAAGCTGTTTAAGCAGGATTTTTATAAATTCAGTCAAAAAATAAATAAATTGTGCAATCCAATTCTAGAAAAAAAAGTTTGGAAGATGCTTGAACTTTTCTACTGAAGGCATGGAATCTCTCCCAACCTGAAGTTGACATGCCACCTTTTTCTGGTCAAGAACCAGAACCATAGACTTGGACTTGCAGCTTTGCACTCAGCTGTGAATTGCCCCTGCAGTTAGGTAAAAAAACCCTGGAATAGTAGAAAAGTTTTCCCTTTTATGGAAAACATGAGACTTTGATTTGATTTGATTAATCTAGTCACTCTACACCCTTACAATTGTTTTTATTTTTAGGGTGGAATCTGGTCTGTTAACAGGATTCACTGTTTCTATACTGTAGTGCCAATTCCACTACCTTTTTTAAAACGGTGCAGAGATCAGTCCGATAACTGCTGAGTGTTAATGGTACGCACAACTGAACTGGTGATGATTCTGCTTAGCAGTGGGATGAACCTCAACGTCTGTCGTTGTTTCCTGTGTCTGGAAGCCCTAATTAGACTATCGTTTGTCGCATCCACTTCCCAAAAGCAGACTGTCAAGTAAATTCACCAAAGGCTGCCTTCTTCTCCTGACTCTCCACAAACATTGAAATATCATAATGATAATTCAATTCAGTCTAATTTCAGTTTATTTCTATAGCTCCAATACACATCATGTCATATCAAGGCACTTTCCATTTCACCAGATCATCCAGTCAGATTGATTCAAAGTTTCCTATCTTAGGAAAACCAGCTGGATTCGCGATCGACTCATTGACTCTTCAGCAATCCCTCACACTAAGCATGCTTGAACCATTTAAACAGCATCTTGCAAAATTTGAAACATCTCTTATATTCACAGTTTATGTAACAACTTGTTCTGTAATAATTAACAACTTATCAACCAAATATGTTTTAACATTGGGCACAATTAAGCCTTTTTTTGTTGGAACAAACCAATGGACACCCTTTTTTTCAACGCAGCTCAGCTATTAGAATATGTGAATATTAGAAAATGTGACAGTAACAATTACAAGTGAAAGCAGACGCCAATTGCAGATATAAGAGTGTTTACTTTCTTTTGTTTAGTGTTTTATGTAGACTTATTTATCCAATTATTTTCACTTTTTGCTCTGTTTCCTTATGGTTAGACTCTTGTTACCTCCTTTTATTTTGACCTTTTATGTCCTCTGGGACACTTTGGAAAGGATGTTTTAATTCTCAATCAATTTTGGAGACTAGATCTTAATTTACACTGTTTCAGTCTGATTAAGTTACAGTGATTGAGCAGATCTGATTACAGATCTGAAAGCAGGTTTGAATTTAAACACATGTTTTTTAGTGCACACTTAGATTTTTTTATCACCAAACACACGTCAAACAGCACCGGTCATACAGAATCACAAACCTCAGAGCTCTTCAAGCACACAAAATTCATTCCTTCATGCCATGGCAACTAGTTTCATGTGCACATCCTTTTTCTAACTTCATAGACCCAAGCAGCCAATTTAAAGTATTTTGCATGCACTTTTTAACTCTTTTTAGCAACTTTTGGTCTAACAAAATCAACACAAAGCCAACCTGCTCTGTTTCTTTCTCCGGAGATAAACAACATTGAGATCTCAATACAGTCGCTCTGGAATCTCTCTTTTTTCTCAACATCCCAGCCCTTCAGGCTCAGGCGAACTGCAACTTGGCAACATATCAATAAGACGACTACAACGGTCCCTTCACATATAGGTACTTATTTATTTTAGTTGCATCATTCATAATGATACAATACTTATAATCCGTGACCTCGAGTTTTCACCACTTTCTACCATTATGGTGTGACTTTACTTCAGCAGATTACTCTTAATGATTCCTTGCTCCAAGCCAGCCCTGACAGCTCCTTTAATCTCAAGATGCCAATTTATGCTGCAGAACAATCCTGTAACAAAAAATGAATGAATCTCTTAAATTAATTTAGTGACCAGCACAAGCTTTCTGCCTATACTAGTTAATAAATAGGAGAGCATAGATTTAACTCACCTCTCCTTTTTTCTTTGTTTTTTTTCCTTGTTTTCACCTGGGAGGTCCTGATTCGAGAAATGTTAATAGAATAGACATCTATTATTTGTTCTAGGTTTTGTCCCTCTCTTCTTGTCCCTTTTCTTGTTGTTTTTCTCTCTATGTTTTGTACTCAACTGACTTTTCATGCTGTCTATAAGGATAAGGATTTTTATCAAAAACATAATTAATGCACAAATAGGAATAGTTGATTTAACCATACATGTAAACAGGGTTTTATGGGGCCCCCAGGAACTTGGGGCTCTAGGCAGCTAACTAGTATTGCCTAATGGTAAATCCTCCCCTGTCAACAGCTTACCCATGACCCTTAACTAAACCTCACTATTATATCTAACCCTAACCTAAATGTAATTCACACCTTAGTCGTTGGCTCGATGTTCTACTTTTCCAGAAAAGGCCCCCTCCTCCTTCATTAAATCCTGGCATCATTAATCACATTTTAACTCTTATTTTTTTTATAACTCACCACAAAGCTGCTATCTTTGGAGTTGGAGGTCAGGGACATTCCTAATCTCATCTTGTCCTTTCTTTCGGCCACGTTGTCCCGGGAATGCTTTCCTGATGAATCAAAGTAGTAAACAATGTTAAAAGCAAGTCATATTTTCCACTCAAAAAGGGCTTATTTGAAATTATTGCTTATGTGTTTAAAAAAAACTCAGACCTCAGTAAGAAAAAGAAAGTGTAGCACTCTCCAGCACTGCATGCAATTATTAATTTTATTTCCGTCTTGAATGTTTTCCTCATATTAGTCAGATATTTCCTTGTTTTCCATCTTGAGTAGAACAAAAAAATATTTGAAATCAGGACAGCAGTTTGACCCTTGGACGCTCTTTGTGAGGAAAAGGAGTTTACCACATCATCAAACACAGACTGTTAAAGATTCTCAGTCATCCAGTTCAGAGTCATTCCAAAAAAGTTAAAAAAAACAATCCACTGGACTTTGTTTCCAAGTTTGAAGACATTTCTCTTCCCATCCAGGAAGATTTTCCCATTCAAAATGTCAGGAATAGCGTTGAGTTCCAGTTCCTGTTTTTTGTCTTTAGAGCTGAATATGGTGACAGTGAAACAACTTTATGTAACTGTTTGGTCAAAGTTAACAACTTATCCTGAGTGCTGTGATAAATGGAAGGGTTTTTTATCTCCGCAGAGTAGCTTGAATATTGGTGATTCTTCTATTTTTTGTATCCTTAGCTTGTTGATGTATCCAAAGCTTTCTCATCTTTCAAGGGTTTTTTTCTGGTAGCTTTAATCACTTTAGAGTAGTTTGGTTTTGTTTTGCTTCTTCACCTTTCTCTGTCCCTGTCCGCACCTGTTAGTGTTTCTGTTAACTGCACTCACCTGTTTGCAGTTACTCCCTGTGGTATTTGAGTCAGTGTTTTCTGTTCCCTCATTGTCTGGTCCTCTTTTAACATCCTGTTTACATCCTGTTCTGTCCCCCAGGGAGTATTTCATAAAACCATCCCAGAAAAGTCAGACTTAAATGCCCAATTCTGACTCAACTTAGGCACAACATGTCAAGCAGTGATTACTGGGTTTCAAAAAAGGAAGTCTCACTGGCTTAATGTCACTAATTCAAGACAGATTCAACTAATCAGTGTTGTTGCTCAAATCAGCAGACTATGCAGTTGATTTCAGAGTAAATTTTGAAACTGTGGATGCTCACCGTATTTCACTTGTAGAAACCTAAGAAAAGTTCAGAAAAAAAAAAAGGGAAATGCTTTTACTATAAAAAAACGGGGAAAGGAGACGGTAGGCCAGTTTTGAGAGATTAAATGAGTATTTTATTTGCAGAGATATATCCAAATTCAGTGTGCTCTTTAAACAATGTCAGTTTTGAAAACATTTTAGATAAGTGTTTGTCTTAATCTTTTAACCAAAATGTAAAATATTATAAGGAAGATTTATTTATATGCTTCTATCTCAGTCTAGTCTAGTTTCAGTCTGAGAATCTTAGTCATGTTTTTAGTCCTGAACAGATTTTAATGAAGCATTATTCAGATTTTAGTCAGCAAGACGCCTGCTTAGATTAAAACAATGAGAGACACAGAGAATTCAAGAAATTAAACCTTCTTCCCTTCACCTTGTAACAGATGAAAACAAAGTACAGCAAGCTTATTAAAATTTCTAATCCTGACTGATCAATGTTTATTTGAACAAAGGAACAAAAAGATTCAGGCTCTAGAAATCAGAACCATTTTCACGTTTAAATAACCGAATTCATATACTGATTGAATATCAGCCGCAAAAGCAAACAGAGAAAAAAACAACAACAAAAAGCTATGTAAATGTATGGATTGTTTGTTCTGATTGTTCCTGGTGTTCCTAACAGAGCACTTCACTCTCAATCTGCAGGTTTACTAGTGGTTCCTAGAATTTCTAAAAGTAGAATGGGAGGCAGATCTTTTTTAGTTATCAGGCTCCTCCCTGTGGAACCAACTACCAGTTTTAGTCCAGAAGGCAGACACCCTGTCTACTTTTAAGGCTAGGCTTAAAACTTTCCATTTTGATAAAGCTTATAGTTAGAGTGGCTCAGGTTATCATGAGCTAACTCTGTAGTTATGCTGCTATAGCCCGAGACAGCCGGAGGACATGATGACAACTCTCCCTCAGTAATTATTTTTCCATATAGCTCCAACAAGTGTCTATGGCTGGGCAACTTCTGACAACAACCTCATGCTCCAGTGATTTCCAACCTGTAATCTTTTGTATTATTACTGAGGGAACGTTAGGATCAGTGGTTCTGTGTTAAATGTAAATCCTTTATTGTCCCACAATAGGGAAATGTAGATGTGGAGGCTAGCTTCAAGGCGGAAAAGCCCAACAAATTTGGAATATTCAATTCGCTATATAGAGCCGGGAAGAAAAGATTCAAGGCTGCCCTACCCGTGAACATCTTTGGATGCATCCCAGAACTGTTGATAAACTTCCATTTCACCAATGGCAATGGCCTGTGGTCAGCGTTCATGGACAAATTGAACACACTCATCATACATACACAAATAATGTCTGAAATGTCAGATTGACTTTCATGTGACTCCAGCCTCCAATGTGACCCACGGCTGAAATGTCTGTCTCGCGTTATATGTGTTTTTCTTGTGCTGAGTTTTTTTGATATCTAAAACTGTATCCTGTAAAGGATAATGTGGCTCCTATCTTTCCACAGAGATAAAGGAAGCGCTACAGGGAACCACCTACAGGCTGGGGCCCTGGGCCGCCATACGAACATGCCAAAGGTAGCATTCTGCGATTTGCATGGCCTCAATAAACCGTCTCCCCTCTCAGCCCCCCTACTCTGCTAGTTGAACAAAACAACTGAGCATCTACTCAAGCGAATTTCCTATCATGAGCATAGCTTTTGTTTTATTAGGGGTTTAATTAAGGTCCTATTCTGTAACAAGCATAGATTTTCTATCAGGAACAATCATATTATATCTGTGGATGCACAGAGCGCAGCTTGGAAGAAGGAGTTCTAGAGGGATGTTTGTTCTTAACTTACTTTTGAACTGAAATATCAACTTTCATAGTTCTCAGTCGTAACACCACATTTTACCAGCTCTTGGTGCTGAAAGAGCATAATTACCTGCTTTGATCAATATATTGGAAAATATGTTTTTTTATTTGCAGTGAGATCATGTGAGCTAAAATGTCCAAGAGTCTCATTTTTACAACGTTCTTTGGCTTTGTATAATAATCCTCAGAAAACATTGAATTGTTAATAACCATTGATGATACTTTAGGCAGAGTTGCTACATCATAGCTGCATCAAACGGGATCTACATCAGTCCTAGGGAGTCATACCATGAAACTATCTTATGTGTGGGTTATACTCATGTCTCAGTGTATCTCTGAGTATTTAGTAACATCCTTAGCACATATTAAGCCTGTGCACAGTTTAACTTTAACATAATGTCCTCAAGGAGAGTAAGTGCTGGAGTAACCAGTTTATATATCTCATGCATCATTAAATTATTGATGATAATGTCCATATGATCAAAACGTGGTTTTCTTACCCAGGTCAAGCCGACTGCAGTTTGCAGAGCTTTTGATATCAAGTGGACATTTGTACACATCACCAGTCTGAAGTTCCCCTGTGAATTCAAGGGGAGCGCCAACAAGCAACCTGGAAAAACACAGAGAGAAATGTGTTTAACTATCATTGAATGTAAGCTCCTCAGACAGGATTGGCCAGATCCATTCTAGTACATTTTAGCCTGGGTTTTAGTTTGCAGAGCCTTTTTGCCTCTTTCTCACTGAAAATATTGTGTTTAATCGGGTTTTTCAAACAACGATCAACCCGCTAACAATTGGCATTTGGCTCCCTTCCCACTGGCAAAAGAAACTGGTCTAAACCCTTGAATTTACAATGTACTCCACCAATAAAAACACTTAAAACCTCAACACACTGTCCTCTGGGAACGAGGACGCGAACCATGGAAATAACTCTAACTAACCTAAACCGAACAAACAACAATCCATGACCTGGCCCTGGTAGCTGGGCTGAGCCAAATATAAAGCAACAGATGCAGGTGGATGTGATGAGCGATGATTAGGAACTGGGCAGAGTTAGGCAGGTGAATGAAGTTAACAATTAAGGTCAGCTATCAGGGCCGATCATGACAGGATCAGAGCCGAGACAATTATTATTATTTTTTTTTTTTAGTTTACAACTAATAACAAAGAACACATGAAAATTACAACAGTAAAACTTTTCCCGATATAGACCTGTTAGACATCGTTGGAAAGCTTTGATTCTCCACAATTCAATCACCAAGTTAATTTTATGGACACAGCGAGCCCCAATGCAAAATTAACACAAATATAGCAAAATCCAGAAGTCGTTTTATACATCCAATCTTCAATTGTTTACTACATTCGTCCATAAAGGCCCACAGATTAAAAGTAATCCAGAATATTCATAATAAAAACATTCCATGATGAGAAAAACACCACATAACGTCTGGTTGTTCTTATCAGAAAAGTTAGCTGGTCATAGCTAATGCTTAGCATCTATTATTTACTTCCTAAAACTTATTTCCTCAGTTGTTAGCCCGCAAAGTTTGGTTTGGTTCTTTACATCACCTTCATACCTACAAGACAAAAGTGTCAGCATCGTTTTATGATGCGATTTGAGTCAGGAACAGTCGCTGAAATCTAGCACCTAGTAGAGCGATATTCTGCTGTCAGCAATACATTAAAAAAAAACACTAAAACAGCCTTTTGGATGTTTCTTTGACTGCTCTGAGAATGTCTGATGATGACGTCACTCAGTACAATGAAGAGAATGTAAAACGTCTCCATTTCTTCCAGAAAAGTCTTCAATATTTTCTATACAATGTAGTTTAGTATTCTTTTATGTTTTAAGTATATAAAGTATATTTAGTACCATATTGCATAGGTAACTACAACTCAAGTTCTAGTTAATCATGTATAAATAATCTACAGGTAAAATATCACAACAACCCATCATCCATGAGTAGAAAAACCAAGTGCACTGCAGACCTCACTCACTACAGTAAATGTGATTATATATGATTAATCAATAATGGACCAATAAATGTTTAGAAAAAAATGCTGCTAAAAAAATATGAATTCTCAAAAAAAGCTGTATAAGTTCAGTACTCAAGTAAATGTATTTCTTATCCTTTCACCTCTGATACCCTGCTAAAAATGATATATGCAGGCCATTTCCCTGCTGAATTGTTAAAGAGCCAGAAAGACTAACATTGTTGAATAGAGGCACAAACAATGCCACATCTGGTTTGAAGGTAATTATGGAAAAAAAGGCAGTCACATTCCAGAGGAGATGCCACAGTAGAATTGCATGCCGTTTTTTTTTTTTTGCTAATTTACCTCCGTCCCACTAATGTTGCATTTTCCCACATCAAACATAGTGGGGAGGGGTTGATAAACCACATTTATAGAAGCAGACATACTAAATCTACAGCTTGAAGCTCTACACAGAGGAAACAAATTATCGGACCTGCTTTACTTTAAACTTCCAACTGTTTTGGTTGTGCTTTTTCACATAGCTTATTGAGTTATTGTGAATTGCATTTACATTATATTATTAATGTTCCCCAATAATGCGTTTTTGTTCAGGAGAAAAAAAATTATCAAGCTGGAAGATGTCCAACATTTTTCATTTTGGAAAAAAAAAAAAACATCCATAATTTCCCCACTATGGGACACATAATTAAACAACGGGGCTATCAGCATTTTTATTACATTCACCTTTCCCTATAAAGAGAGTTTCCATTTTGCCCGTTTATTAAGTCATTCCAAAAAAGTTCAAAAACAATCCACTGGACCTTGTTTTCATATTTGAAGACATTTCTCTTCCCATCCAGGAAGCTTTTTCAATTCAAAATATCAGAAACAGGCTTTATAGACTTTATAGACTGGACCAAAGCAAAGCCTTGTTTTTGTTTATAAAATGTGCAAACCTAACCTGAGGATGATTATAGTGGGAAGGAATCAACTCAAGAGCTGAATTGTAGGTTTTTGAAAGCTGAAATCTGAGTCCACCTCCTCTTTTTAAGGTTGGTTTTACTTTTTTAACATAGATGGCTTCCTTTACGCCCCTCTCAAACCACCTGTCCTCCCTGTCAAAATTGTGAACTTTCTGGTCCTCAAAAGAGGACCCATTTATTAAGATTAATTCTTATTTTTTGAAGAAGCGCCTCCATATTTAGTAGCATTGATTCCTCTAAATTTGAGAGAAGATATATACTCAAATATTTCATACCTGAAGGGTATGATAGTGATATTAAGTTGCCTAATATCACTTGAAATGCATGCCTGGAATATGGGCATACACTCAGATTTGTTCATATTTGATCTTGTATCCTGAGAATTTTTAATATGATTCAACACACTGTAATAGAGCTGGAACAGAGGCGATTAGATCTGCTATAACAGCTAAAGTTTCATCCGCATACTTAAGCAAATTATGCTCTTTTCCTCCTGCATAATTCCTTTGGTTCTCAGGTTATTTTTATGTATTAGATGGGAAAGCCTTCTTATGTTATCAACTGCCAATCTGTTCTTGATAAAGCCTACCTGATCTTCATTTATGATGTCCAGAACTATTTTTTTCTTACCGTGATGCTAGTGTTATTGTTAATATTTTACAGTCTACTCTTTTTGCCATTACTGTTAATATATAGTACAAATTTTACACATTCAGTGTTCAAATGTTACAGGGGTTGGTGCGGGGTATGGTCATTTAAGAAGGGGGATGATTTTTTAAGATTCTTTTTAAAAAGGGGGATGCCTTCCCCCCTCAACTTGAGTAATGGCCATATCAATTAAACTTGCTAAATGTTATGTTGGGGTGGGGACAGTGTTAATTTCGTCAACCAGGAGCATGACGAAAATATTTTGTTAATGTAGTAGTAGGAGCGGGTGGGCCTGTAGTACTGGGAACTGGTGGGGCTGTAGTAGTAGGAACCTGTGGACCTCTTGTAGGAATGGCTGGGGCTGTAGTAGTAGGAACTGATGGACCTCTTGTAGGAATGGCTGGGGCTGTAGTAGTAGGAACTGATGGACCTCTGGTAGTAATGGCTGGGGCTGTAGAGTAGGAACGGGTGGGGCTGTAGTAGTAGGAACCGTGGGGCTGTAGTAGTAGGAATGGGTGGGCCTGTAGTAGTAGGAACCGGTGGGCCTGTAGTGCAGGAACAGGTGGGCCTGTAGTAGTAGTAATGGGTGGGCCTGTAGTGGTAGGAACAAGTGGGCCTGTAGTAGTAGTAATGGGTGGGCCTGTAGTGGTAGGAACAAGTAGTGTAGTAGGAACGGTGGGCCTGTAGTAGTAGAGAAGGGTGGGCCTGTAGTAGGAACCCGATTGGGCCCTGTAGTAGTAGTAATAGATTGGAGGGCCTGTGAGTGAGCAGGAACCGTGGGCCTGTAGTAGTAGTAATGGGTGGGCCTGTAGTGGTAGGAACAAGTGGGCCTGTAGTAGGAGGAACCGGTGGGCCTGTAGTAGTAGTAGGAACAAGTGGGCCTGTAATGTGGGTGGGCCTGTAGTAATGGGTGAGCCTGTAGTGGTAGGAACAAGTGGACCTGTAGTAGTAGGAACGGGTGGGTCTGTAGCCGTAGTAGTAATGGGTGGGCCTGTAGTGGTAGGAACAAGTGGGACCTGTGTAGTAGGAACGGTGGGCCTGTAGTAGTAGTAATGGGTGGGCCTGTAGTGGTGTCAAGGGGAACAAGTGGGCCTGTAGTAGTAGGAACCGGTGGGCCTGTAGTAGTACAAGTGGGCCTGTAGTGGTAGGAACAAGTGGTCCTGTGAGTAGTGGTAGGAACTGGTGGGCCTGTAGTAGTAGTAATGGGGAGGCTGTAGTTGTAGGAACCGGGTGGGCCCTGTAGTAGTAGTAATGGGTGGGCTGTAGTGGTAGGAATGGGTGGGCCTGTGGCGTAGGAACAAGTGGGCCTGTAGTAGTACGGGGTGGGAACTGGTGGGCCTGTGAGTAGTAGTAATGGGTGGGCCTGTAGTAGTAGTAATGGGTGGGCCTGTAGTAGTAGGAACAAGTGGTAGAGTCAGTAGTAGGAACTGGTGGGCCTGTAGTAGTAGTAATGGGTGGGCCTGTAGTGGTAGGAACAAGTGGACCTGTAGTAGTAGTACTGGTGGGCCCTGTAGAAGGTGGCGGGTGGGCCTGTAGTAGTAGTAATGGGTGGGCCTGTAGTGGTAGGAACAAGTGTGGGACCTGTAGTAGTAGGAACTGGGGTGGGCCTGTAGTAGTAGGTAATGGGTGGGCCTGTAGTAGGTAGGCACAAAGTGGGCCTGTAGTAGTAGGAGGAACTTGGTGGGCCTGTAGTAGTAGTAATGGGTGGGCCTGTAGTAGTCGGGTGGGCCTGTAGTAGTAAGAACAAGTGGGCCTGTGGTAGTAGGAACTGGTGGGCCTGGTAGTAGTAGTAATGGGTGGGCCTGTAGTGGTAGGAACGTGGTGGGCCTGTAGTAGTAGGGAACCGGTGGGTCTGTGGTAGTAGGAACGGTGGGTGTAGTAGGAGCGGTGGGCCAGTGCAATGGTGGGCAGCAGAGTAGGAATGGGTGGGCCTGTATACCAGTTGCAGGAAAGTGGCCTGTAGTAGTGTGAATTGGGCCTGTAGTAGTAGTAGCAGATGGGGTGGGGTATGTAGTAGTAGGAAGCAGGGTGGGCCTGTAGTAGTAGGAACGGGGTGGGCCTGTAGTAGTGGGCAAGTGGACCTGTAGTAGTAGGAACGGGTGGGCTCGGTGGAAATCCCTGTAGTAGTAGTAATGGGTGGCCTGTAAGTGGTAGGAACCAGTGGACCTGTAGTAGTAGGAACTGGTGGGCCTATAGTAGTAGTAATGGGTGGGCCTGTAGTGGTAGGAACAAGTGGACCTGTAGTGGTAGGAACTGGGTGGGCCTGTAGTAGTAGTAATGGGTGGGCCTGTAGTAGGTAGGAGCCTGTAGTAGTAGGAACCGTGGCCTGTAGTAGTAGGAGGGCCTGTAGTAGGAGGCACGTGTGGGCTGTAGTAGTAGGAACTGGTGGGCCTGTAGTAGTAGGAACGGTGGGCCTGCAGTAGTAGTAATGGGTGGGCCCTGTAGTAGTAGTAATGGGTGGGCCTGTAATAGTAGGAACTGGTGGACCTGTAGTAGTAGTAATGGGTGGGCCTGTAGTGGTAGGAACAAGTGGACCTGTAGTAGTAGGAACAAGTGGGCCTGTAGTAGTAGTAATGTAGATTGGGCCTGTAGTGGTAGGAACAAGTGGACCTGTAGTGGTAGGAACTGATGGGCCTGTAGTAGCAGTAATGGGTGGGCCTGTAGTAGTAGGAACCTGTGTGGGCCTGTAGTAGTAGGAACAAGTGGGCCTGTAATAGTAGGAACTGGTGGACCTGTAGTAGTAGTAATGGGTGGGCCTGTAGTTGTAGGAACCTGGGTGGGCCTGTAGTAGTAGTGGCCGGGTGGGCCTGTAGTATTAGTAGTAATGGGTGGGCCTGTAGTAGTAGGAACATGAGATACCATGTAGTAGACTAGAAATGTCCTTAATCCAGTAATCTGTCATATTTTACATTAGAACAGGATTTTCCAGAAAGTTTACTCTCTCATCTTCAACCTCAGAGCTAAGCCCCTACTCTTCTAGAATCCCAGATCCGCCACTGGTTAAATCTATGACTAATGATTAGATAAATTAATGAACAACTATAAATCATAGCCTTCCCAGTTATGAAAAGAGAGGATTACTGTGTCTTGTCTATAATAACAGTCTGTAGCTTTTTTGAATTCAAATCTATTCAGTTTATTTCTATACAGTAGCTCCAATTCACATCATGTCATCTCAGGTCACTTTGCAATTCACTAGATCATCCAGTCAGATTGATTCAACGTTTTCTATCTAAGGAAAACCAGCAGATTGCATCGATTCATTGACTCTTCAGCAATCCCTTTGCTTAGCAAAGCTATGCTGTTTTCTTCCCTTCAGTCTTGAACCAGGACCAATATTGTGAATAGACATGCAAACGCACGAACAAAAGATAAATTTAGACATTTAGCAATATTTCCACATTTTTCCGGGCAGACTCTTTCAGGCTTGCAACATATTTTTACCATTGAAATCTCAGGTAAACAAGTGGAAAGTATCTGTATTCGTCACAGGTCCAACTCCTCCAGCTTTAGTTTTTCCATTTACAGCAATCCCAGTTGCCTTCTTAAATTAGCTGTATTAGCATTCCAGGTTCAAGCTGGATGGCTAAATCCCTCATTTGTTTTGTTGCCCCCCTTATTGGTTTTTAAGCAAAGAATTAAAGTTTTTTTAAAGAAGCAACCCATATTGGTTTTGTTCATTATTTTTCAACTGGAGAAAAAGGTTCACAAAAGGAAGATGCCATTTTCTCCATGTGATGGATGGGAATTGGATCTATGTAGTGCTTTGCATTGGGCTGTTGAGAGTGCTTTTCACAGAACCATACTGTAGGCTAGAGATGGGCGTGACTGAGGGAGCCTTAGTTTTTCCCCCCCAGCCTCAACTTCCGAGTTCAGTCCGCCAACCAGTGTTAATTTTGTCAGCTTTTTAAATTTAGTCTTAGTCACAATGACAAAAATCTATTTTAGTCTTAGTCATATTTAGTCATTTTAGTCAACACTGTAAATAATAGAACTTCTCCACACACTGATCTTTTAAACATATATTTCACACTGTACAGAATAAAAATTCTTTACACAAAGCTTCTCTTTTACTGTATTTTATTTATATAACACTGTGCAGAATAGAACTTCACACACTGATTCTCTTTTTAACATATATCACACTGCACCCATTGAAACTTCTGTTGGCTGTTTCATCATAGCCACAAAGTCTTCATCCTCAATGGTCCTTGCAGGCATGCCAGAACGCCCAATCCACTTTGCCCAGCCGTTCCTACTACTACAGGTCCATCAGTTCCTACTACTACAGGCCGCCCCATTCCTACTACTACAGGCCCAAGCGTTCCTATCAATACAGCCTACCCGTTGCTACTACTACATGCCCACCCGTTCCTACTACTACATGCCCACCTGTTCCTACTACTACATGCCCCGCTACATACCCACCTTACTACTACAGGCCAACCACGTTCACTGCACTGCAGCCCACCTGCCACCTGTTCCTACTCACTGCACAGGCTGACCCGTTCCTGCACTACTACATGCCCACCTGTTCTACTACTACGTGCCCGCGTTCCTGCACGAACCCTACTGCTGCCAGGGCCAACCCGTTCCTGACTACTACATGCCCACCGTTCCTACTACTACATGCCCACCTGTTCCTACTACTACATGCCCCGCGTTCCTACTACACTCTCAGGGCCAACTGCCGTTCCTACCACTACAGAGCAGGCCAGTTCCCTAGCTTACTACAGGCCCAATGGGTTCCCAATACTAAAGGCCCCCTCTCTCCTACTACTACTACAGATCTCATTCCATTCCACTACTACTTACAGGCCTCACTGCTGCTACCTACAGACCCACCTCTTTGAGACTACTACAGGCCCAATCCTTCCTACTACGGAGCTGTACTGAGCCTACTACTACAGGTCCATCTCCGTTCCTACTACTGCAGGTCCATCCGCCTCCCGCCTGCACACTGCACGGGCTTAAACGTCAGCCTACTACAGGCCCATCCTGGTTACTGCTACAAGCTAAAACGTTCCCTACTACTACAGGCCCACCCTCCCTCTACTGCAGGTCCCATCCCACCCACTACTACAGGCTACACGCTCTTACTACGTACAGTGGCAGCCGCCCTACTACTACAGGCCCACTAGTTACTACTACAAGCCAAAACGTTCCTACTACTACAGGCCAACCCTCTCCTACTACTGCAGGTCCATCCGTTCCTACTACTACAGGCCTCAACAGATTCCTACTACTACAGGGCCCAATCAGTTACTACTACAAGCCCAGACGTTCCTACTACTACAGGCCAAGCTTTCTCCTACTACTACAGGCCCATCAGGTTACTACTACAAGCCCAGGCGTTCCTACTACTACAGGCCAACCCTCTCCTACTACTACAGGCCCATCAGTTACTACTACAAGCCCAGACGTTCCTACTACTACGTTCAACCCTCTCCTACTACTACAGGCCATCTGTTTACTACCACTACTGTCCACATCCTACTGCAGGTCTGGCATCCCTACTACTACAGGCCCATCGAGTTACTACTACAGGCCCACCTGTTCCTACTACTACAGGCCCTCCTACAGGGCCCACCCCTTACTACTACTACAGGCCCACCCCTTCCCTACAGGACCAGCCGTTACTACAGGCCAACCTTGTTCCTACTACTACAGGCCCATCAGTTACTACTACTACAGGCCCACCAAGCCTGCTACTACTACTACAGGGCCCTGCCCCTTCCCAATCTACTACTACAGGCCCACCTGTTCATACTACTACAGGCCCACCCGTCTTCCTACTGCTACTACAGGCCCACCTGTCCCTTCCTACAGTACTACTACTACAGGCCCATCTTCCTCACCACTACTACAGGCCCACCCGTTCATACTACTACTACTACAGGCCCACCTGTTCATACTACTACAGGCCCACTCTGTTACCACTACTACTACAGGCCCATCAGTTACTACTACTACACAGGTTCCACTTCAGATCCTACTACTACAGGCCCATATCAGTTACTACTACAGGCCCATCTCCGTTACTACTACTACAGGCCCATCAGTTACTACTACAGGCCCACCAGCTTCCTACTACTACAGGCCCATCAGTTACTACTACAGGCCCAACTGCGCTCCTACTACTACAGGCCCACCAAGCCTACTACTACAGGCCCAACCGCTCCTACTACTACAGGCCCACAGGCCCACCCCCTTCCTACTACTACTACAGGCCCACCTGTTCATACTACTACAGGCCAACCCCTTCCTACTACTACAGGCCCCACCCCTTCCTACTACTACTACAGGCCCACCTGTTCCCACTACTACTACAGGCCCATCTGTTACTACTACTACAGGCCCACCCCTTCCTACTACGACAGGCCCACCCCTTCCTACTACTCACTACAGGCCCACCTGTTCCTACTACTACAGGCCCACCCCTTCCACCACAGGCCCGCACCCTTCCTACATACTACAGGCCCAGGCTCCCCTCGCTCACATAATACCACTCATCATACCTACTACAGGCCCATCTGTTACTACTACTACAGTTCCACTGGATCCTACTACTACAGGCCCATCAGTTACTACTACAGGCCCAATTGCCCCTACTACACTACAGGCCCACCCCTTCCTACTACTACTACAGTTCCACTGATCCCCTACTACTACAGGCCCATCAGTTACTACTACAGGCCCATTCCCCTTCCACTACTTACAGGCCCACCCCCTTACTACTCACTACAGGCTAAGCACCTGTTACTACTACTACAGGCCCACCCCTTCCTACTACTACTACAGGCTCCACCCCTTCCCTACTACTACTACAGGCCCACCCCTTCCTACTACGACAGGCCCACCCCTTCCTACTACTACAGGCCCACCTGTTCATACTACTACAGGCCCACCCCTTCCTAATACTACTACAGGCCCACCTGTTCCTACTACTACAGGCCCATCTGTTACTACTACTACTACAGGGCCCTTCCTACTACGACAGGGCAAACAAACAAACAGGGCAACATGTGTACTCTTCTATGAAGCTCAAGAAACACTTATATTAACAATTACAAATGACAAATTAATTATAAACAATTACATTTCTTAATGTCCATTCGACCATTCCTTGGAAATTTCCTTTGTTCTTAGTCTCGTTAAGGAAAATCGTTTTTTATTTTTATCATATTTTAATTTCTGTTAACGCATTTTTGTGCGCCATTGTCACGGGAAAAAGGGGTGTTGATGAAATATTTTCGCCATCATCCTGGTTGATGTAAAATGAACGCTGCATAGGAAGGAGCAATCAGCTAAGTGAGCTTAGTGCTTGGAAAAAATCTTTCATTCCTTTAGAGACAGCATGAAAAGTCAGCTGAGTACAAAACATAGAGAGAAAAACAAGAAGAAAAGGGACAAGAAGAGAGGTGACAAAACCTAGAACAGATAATGGATGTCTATTCTATTAACATTTCTCTATCTGTAGAATGGGTCTGTTTTTATGTGTTGTCTTCTCAATTCAGAGGGGCCTCCTGCTTAGTTTTTTGCCTAGGGCCCCAAATTTCTATGCAGGTTACAGTAACTGGTGGTTGGCCAATAGAGGGTGCAATGGGGCTGCCTTTGTTGTTGGCATTCATATAAATATACTGGTGTGATAACTTAGTATAAATTTGATTGTTTTTTGTTATATGTCTACTTTGAAGTTATAGCCTGCCAGAAGAAAACCCCACCAGCCACCACTTGTTACTGGACATATTAATAACATGTCAGAGTACAAAAAGAACTCAAGCAGATGAGATGTGTAAGGATCATATTGTTTAGTTTGAGCTATCTCTATAGGTATGCTTCTATAGGCGTAGACTGCTGGAGGACATAGGGAGTCCTTTTTTATCATTTTGCTTTGTTCTATCTCTATTCTCCCACTCTGCAGAATCTGTTCAATATTTTCAGATTAAACTCGTTTCCAACCGTAACATACCATGTGAGATCAAGGAGACAAAATGGAAATAGTGTCTCCATCTTATCCCTGAGTTCTGGTCCCACCCTTTCACAAACAAAACAGCTAAACCTCATAAATTCATATTGCGCCTAAATGAGTCTCTCTTTATTTGTAAACTTCGGGTTCACTTCAAGTCTCCTGGTTAACCAGAAGTAGTCTGTATGTTTTCCAGTGGTTTCTCTTGGTTGTAGAGTTAGATTTACATGTTTTTTTCTTTGTTATATTTTAAGACAAACTCTCTGAAAAGGTGAACATAAAACTGACGTGAATAATTTTTCTGTTCATCCTTTTTAGTGATCAATTCTATTCAGTTTATTTCAATAGCACCAATTTACCTCAGGTCATTTTCCAGTTCACCAGATCATCCAGTCAGATTGATTCAAAAGTTTTCTACCCAAGGAAAACCAGCTGATTGCATCGACTCATTGACTCTTCAGCAATCCCCTCACACTAAGCATGCTTGTAACGACAGTGGAGAGGAAAAACTCCCTTTAAACGTGAAGAAACCTCTAGCAGAGCCAGGCTCAGTGTGAGCGGCCATCTGCTGAGGCCGACTGGGGTTCAGGGAGACAGAGGCAGACATAGAAAAAGAAGCATAGATACAAAAGGCAACTGTCATCAAATTACTGCAGTGTACTACATGTATTTTAAAAGTGCAACAAGGCCTTCCATAAATAAAAACTGGGAATATATTTCCACAGTTGGTGAGTGAAATCCAAACAATGTGCTGTCTGCTGTAAGAACCTCGGATAAGGGCAAGAGTTGCCCTCAGATTCCACATCCTCCGCCACCGCTCCGTGGTGGCGGAGGATTTGGGCGAGGATGCTAATCTGGGGCTTCGTCAGATAGCTGTGATGTGGGCACCGTTTGAAAACTCCGACTTAAGAGAATCATGGATGGGCAGACGGAAAACTGAGAGACAAACAAATCAGATCCCACAGTGTTTTGTCTTAAAATGGGATTTGTGTTCCTGGTCTGGTTGAAGCTTGATGCAGGGGCATCCTTACCACTGGTGGCCTCCTGCCTCATGCTGCTGAACTGTGTATCCAAACTGGGCGTCCGTAGAACCGTGGAAGATCTTATAGTTCTTGGTGTCAAAGTTGAAGCAGAGCTGGAGATCTAAAAGGAGAGAAGATCCCACTTTACTAAAACAATCGCTAATTACTTGCACACATTCATTCTTGTTTTTGACAGCCATCTTAGATTTAATCTTCTTCAGGACGAAAACCATCCTTAGTTTTAGTCACATTTTAGTCATTACTATATGCAATAGTTTTAGTGGGTTTTAGACGACTGAAACTAAAACAGGTTTTAGTCTGGTTTTAGTCAGTTTTATGCTGCACTGTGTAACCTCGCGGCTGGATTTCCAGTGAGAAAATGAACTTGTCAGGCAAAGTGAAGTGGAAGTATCTGCGGGTTTATTCAACTTCACAGCATTCAGCTTCCATCAAACACACAATCTCTGTTTAAATAGATACAGGTGGTGGACTAAACTATTGACATGAAATTTAACTCCTCCTCACTTCCATCTAAGAACACACATTTCAATCAAATATCTACACACATTATGGTTATTTTTTTTTTTTACATTTTCTGATTTAAACTTACACCCGAACACCATAGAAATCCCAGAAAAATGTGTACATCTGCCCCTATATTTTCCACGGTCTCTCCCAGAACCTATAAATGGTGTCTGGACTTCCCCAGGGAAGCATTTGTCCAAACAGCCTGAACACAGAAAAGGCCGGTAAGTAAGTTCCTAGCACCACAACACTTCTTTTGCACGAACATTTGCTTAAGTTTCTAAATAGTAGTGATGGCGAGATAAGGCCTCATCGAACCATTTGGCCAAATTGCTTCAACGGTCCCCAGAGTTCATGAGGCTTCATGTGAATATGTCACCACCTACTGGTGGTGTGCAGAATTACAGTTAGTAATAGAATATGTGATTTTTTTTTGGCAATTGTTTTTCATTTTTTTGTTTTCCCATTTAAGTTCCTTTGTAATTGTTAATGATTGGTGTGTGTAATAAAATCTTTTGTAAGTTTTTTTTTGTGTAAAATGTTTTAGAAGAAAACAATCATTGTAGGTACACAGTTTTGCCATTTTGGTGAAATGAGCTCAGCAGTCAGTAAAAGTGTTGGGCAATGGTGAGCAAAATGAAAGGTGTTTGTCATTTTTATTCAAAAATGATAGTTTGTCCATAGTTTTTGGTTTTAATTGGGTTGGAACTTATATGTTCAATCAATGTTTTGGCTAAACCATCCAATCTAATTTGGCAGTGTTTCTACCAAATCTATATTTGTGAAAAGGCAAACCAATGCAGATTAGTCGCATTAGCCAAAATACTTAAGTATAATCGCAACTTTCAAAAGTCAACATTAGGTCTTAAACCATCAGCCTCAAGAATGAAAGTCAATGTCTTACAGCTGACCCCACCAATATAGATAACTATTGAAGAGACAGCAACAGCACTTAACACTACAGCTACAGTTGTGTCCAGCGGTTTGCTCAGAGTCTGATCATTACATTGTTTAATCTAACTAAAATAGTTTTAACCAACTAGATTGGTTGTTTTCCCAACCAATCTATTTTTAGAGTCTATCCAGCTGACAGCAGCTCTCCTACAAACTCCTACATCTTGACTGAACACTGAGGCTGTTTAGATGCCTTTCTAAGTTCTTTCTGACCCACTTTCCGACGTGGTCACCTGGTATCTTGATAGCGAGGCATCAAACATCATCTATTTTGACCCATTCCCTAAATTAATCATGGCATGACCTTTGGGGAAACGCCCCCTCCATTGCTCGGCACAGGCCTCGAAGCCTCTGGTCATCTCATAACATCACTAAATAGTAACCCCTGCTTGCTCTAAACATCAACTCTCTTTTCCAAAGACAACCACCCCAGTTGCTAATGGAGAGCCCGGAACAAAAGGCTACATGCTAACTATTAAAATATTCAATAAATATTTCAAAAACCTTGTGTGCAAATTGTTTATGTGCCAACCAGAGGTGTCGAGTAAAGAAGTACAAATACTTTGTTACTGTACTTAAGTACACTTTTTAGGTATCTATACTTTACTTCATTACTTATTTTTCTTCCTATTTCTGACTTCTACTCATTATATCTTCACACAAGTATCTGTACTTTCTATTTGTTACAGTTTTAAAACAAACGTTATTTGTTACTCTTGGCTTCGGTTTAATGCATAGGTCACGGATTAGCGGACCGGGGTCTGATGTTATGCCGAAAAGTGCATCCCTGCAGAGATATGCATCCCCAGTGTCGGGAGCGTGCCTCTCTCTGTACAACTGTGACTATAAATGAGGAAAACGGATTAAAATATGACCAGTGGAGCTACTTGTTGTTATATTAATGATATAAAAACCTTTAAATATTCCTCTGGTGGGAAAAAATTTTTTGGTTATTTGGCAGATTCATTTACAAAAGTGCGGGTGTTATGAACAACTTTAGATCCAAAGATTGTGTCCTGGGTACAGCTGATTTATTTGTTCTAGTCTGTTATTATTCACACACAGTGATTAGCCGACGGGAGTTTGGAAACTGCAAAGCTTTTGTCTTCAGCGGAAAATCAAATGCGCATCTACACAGACCAGCATTCACTGACCAGTGTGATGCATTCACGAGCAACAGATAGCTATGGTGCACTCAGGTGACAATAATGTATTTATAGTTTATATATATATATATGGCATATATATATATATATATATATATATATATATATACATACATATATATATATATATATATATAGTAGTAGCCATTATCATCAATTCCAAGTTTTCTGCTCTAGTCCATCTATGTCTTGTTCCAGTAGGCAATTTGTCATCAAGTTGCCCTGGTTCTACTAGCAACTGACGCGGACCTTGTTAACCCGGGCTGACATCCGAGGCATTATGGCTCCTTTGTATTTCAGGGTTTCACTCATGCCTGAGGTAGGCCACTAAGCACAAAAAGGACCTTGCCTAGGGTCCACCTGGATGTCCATGCTGGTAATCCAGACCCACGGTCACCTGTACCGGGCAGCAACATCAAGAAGAAAGAACACGAGAAGCTTGAGAAATACCAAGGACTTGAAGGAGGGAGCTAGAAAGATGTGGAAAGTAAGAGCAGCAGTGGTGCCAGTGGTAGTTGGACACTGGGGGCTGTGACCCCCAAACTGGGAGAGTGGCTACAGCAGATTCCAGGTAAAAACATCAGAGGTCTCTGTCAGAAAGAGCGCAGTCCTAGGAACAGCTAAGATACTCGCGCAGAACCCCCAAACTCCCAGGCCTCTGGTAGAGGACCCGAAGCTAGTGCTATCAATGCGATTAAATTTTTTAATGCATGATTAATCGCATTTTAATGCAAAATTTTTTTTTCTGATTGAAAAACATTTAAATACTCTCGATGACATACAAAAATACATACAGGCTAGGTTTGTGCCAATGTTCTTTTTTAAAAATGAAAACAGGTCACAGACTACTGATTTATGCCATAGAAACATATGGCAAGAAGATGGGGAGGCATGTAGCAAAAAAAATAACAAATATGTAGCCAAAAAAGGCCCTGAAAACAGGCTGATGTAAAAAGACAGTCTTTACAGTTAATACAGTCTTTTTTGAACAAGACAATCATTTTACCCTACTGCTATAAAATGTAGTAGAGTTAACATTAGATGTTAATTAACCAAGGTAATAATGAACAATTTTCAATCAATACATCAAAAATCAATAGACCGACATCACTAGATGGAGGTAGTCTATGCTCTAGAAAGTTACTTTTCAGCCCCTCTTAACAAAAAATGAGAACACACACCCACCCACCCAATAATAATAATAACACACATATATCCGATCTTCGTGGCGCACACAGACAGCAAGAGTGCCGTAGCAGATTCCATTTCACCCTCAGTAATCTGTTTTCTCAGCGTGATTTCACAGGGTTGCTACTAGCCACTAGACACTCAACTTGTTTGTTGGTGGTGGGGGCTTAAAGAAAAGGCACTCAGCGTCACCCAATGTATGAGCTGTCTTTTTCCCTTGAGGAGCTCCGCCTCTCTCGCAGCCTCCATGGAAAATGGTATAGACTGGGGGAAAATAGCTCCCCGCTTTCAAGCAGAGACTGCAGCGGGATGTACTCGGAAAATTGTACCATAAACCACGCCAAGCGCTAATCTCCGCGTTAAAAAAAATTATAAGCCATTAAAATTGTATATTTTTTAATACTCAAAAAGGTTTATATAATCTTTGACAGTAACATAACCATATATATATATATATATATATATATATATATATATATATATATATATATATATATGTATAGATATGGATAGATAGAGAACATGGTGAAATCATTGGCCACATAAAGAGGAGTCTTGGAATCCGACCAGTCCTCGGGGCCACGCTATGAAGTAATCATCCATCGAATCTGGCCTTAGAAGGACGCATCCCATGAATTTGAACAGGGCCAACGTGTCGATTCCCATTGATGTCCATTGATTTTTCAATCATTTTGAACAATTTCTATGCCCTAACCATCAAAATATCCCTAAACCTAACATTGCCCTCTAACAAACTAACTACCAAATTAGCTGGGGAGGAAATGTCCTAAATCTAAAAATATTTTCCCCACTCTGATGCCTAGACATCAGTGCACGCGCACATCTCTATATCAGTTAATCAGTAAAAAAATAAAATAATTTTCATCTGGGAGCGGCCATTTTTGCCCAAATAACCCCTCCTTCCTGCCATCTTCTGGCAGTGACGTCACGGTTAGAGGCAGGTTTACCATTAGGCAATGGTAAATCTGAACTGTCTTCTCTGTTCAGAGGGCACCCTGCCTGTCTTTGCTTAGGGCCCCAAATTTCCTAAATCCGCCCCTGTATACAGTAATTTGCCACCTCTGGAACAAGTAGTTCTAATCTAAACCAGAAGGTGGCAGCACTCTTACCTACTTTTTAACTATATATTTCAGAACATAGTTAGTATATTTTTAAAGTTTTGGTTAGTATTTTAACCAAAACCTGAAAGACAAAAAAACTACAATAATATACTTTTGATAAAGAGGAATAATGTACAATTCTTGCTCTTTTACAAGTATTTTTTTAGATTATATATATATGGGAAAGTTAGTCTCTGCAGTCATCTACAAATCTTCTTTTTAAGTAACGATAAAGAACGACAGCTTAACCCATTTCATTTATATATTTTGTAGGAGCTAAGATTAATTTAAAATGCCCCAATGTATAACTACAGAATGTGCATAGCTTTATGAGCAAGAGCCTCCTGAAAATCTAGGCTGTCTGCAGTCATTTATTTGGAATGAACATGCAAATATAGTGCGTGTTCATTTTCCAGTTTGTCCATTGTGCTCAGCATAGATTGGCCGTGAAATCTCTCTGGCGCTTAACCGTTTATGGCAACCCCTCAGTACGCATTGGTCCCTGCCTGGGAACCCCGTGATCATTTTCTGAAACCCCCTCTGAGTGATGGAGGGCTGGGTCAAACATGCACACCCCTGCCTTCACGTAGCTCCCCTTCTCCCTATTTTTGTTTCTACAAAACCACTAACTACTCTGAGGCCACATTATTTCCTATTTTATTTTATTTCCTCTCTTGTGCGGTATAGACTGTTGTTTATTACTGACGGTCTGCTCAGAGTGCGACTACCTGCCAGCACAGATGGTAATGATCTTTTTAAGAAAAGTTTCTCACTCTTTATAGCAACGGTTTCCTCACAGCTGAGAGAAACTGTTTTCTGCATGAGCCGACCCAGGAATGATTTATCAGATCTGCTGGCAGGAGGCACAGAGGGCTTGCCAGAGTGAGGATACAGGATTCTGATCCATGTCTGAACGTCTGGTTTTGCTGCCACTGATTTGACTAACTTGGATGGTTCTCTGGCACTGACTGCACATTTTTTGCATTTTTCACAGAGCTGACTAAACCTTTCCTTTGTCAGATGTTGCTCTTGGTGGGATACAGTGTTTATTGGCTGTACAGGCTGCATATTTATTTTTGCTGCTATCATAAATGAAAACAGAAGCAGCCACTGCAGATATAAAGTCTGAACTTTAGGTGCAAAATTTACCATTTCTCAAATGAAGTGGTGCTGTAAGGTATGCCTCCAATTAGACCAGAAATGGAAGTGATTATGAGAGAAGGAAGCAGCTTTTAGACGTGGCTCTGCAAGTCATTTCTTCAGCAGGCAGACAGATGGCTGGCTTTGAACCACTGCAGCTCCTGCTAGTGTCACTTTCCTGGCAGGTAGAACAGGCTGTTCAGGCTCTCTTCACATCATGATGATACAGAGCGATGTGGAAAACTCTAATCTTATTCAAGGTAGTCATAGGCTCAGTTTCTGGTTTAAAGGTGATTTGCTGGAGGTTAGGTTCCACCTGGTCTATCTGTCACCGGGGGGAGGGGATTTACCATTAGGCAATACTAGGCAGCTGCCTAGGGCCCCAAGTTCCTGGGGGCCCCATAAAACTCTGTTTCCATGTATGGTTAATACAACTATTCCTTATTTGTGCACATTAATTAAGTACAGTGAAAAGAAAGACTTGGTTATTTACTTTTGCCATCGCCTTTTTGGAAACACAGGAAGGAGCGAAATCTTTCATTCCTTTAGAGACAGCATGAAAAGTCAGCTGAGTACAAAACATAGAGAGGAAAACAAGAAGAAAAAGGACAAGAAGAGAGGGACAAAACCTAGAACAGATAATGGATGTCTATTCTATTAACATTTATCTATCTGTAGAATGGGTCTGTTTTATGTGTTCTCAATTCACAGGGCCCCCTGCCTGTCCTTTGCCTAGGGCCCCACATTTCCTAAATCTGCCCCTGTCTGTCTCTGTTGGCTGTAAGTCAACTGGCTTTAAAAAAAATCTGTTGAAATTTGTTATTTGTAAGTGATGGACGGTGAGGACCCTTAAGGCCTTCACTGCTGGCCTAAAATTAATCAGAAACACTAACCAACATTCATAAACTAAACTTTAATTTTCTTCTTTCTAACCATATTAATATTATTCCAAACAATCCATTCTCTCAAATTCGTGGCATTTCTCTGCTCTGCTTCCATTAGATTCAGGCAGTTGCTCTATATTTTGTCCAATCAGATTTCACCCTCTGTATTTCTATGTCAAATCTGCCCAGGGCCTTCAGAATCAGCAGTGCTGCTAATGTTACCTTTACCTCTTTACCAGGACCTCTCATAGAGGTGTGACCTGCCAGCCCCCCTCTCTGTGAGAACAGACAAAACCACAGAGAAAACCAGATCCTGCTCTTTTTGCCTCCATCTTGCCCATGAAGCTGGGGTCCACTTTGGCTGGTTCTCCGCCACAGTGGAGATGCAGGACCCAGACCTCCAGAATCATCTCTGCAAAACTGCTGCAAAACAAACCCTTTGCAACACATTTCTCTTGAGTTTCAGAACTTAAAGAGCCAAACTGGAGAGAAGGACAGCCTAGATGAACAACTGAGACAAAGAACCCCTGGTTGCTAAGCTGCAGCTGGATGAAACTCAGCCTTCCAAATGGACATGGACAAAAAAGGTTTGCAGGTCAGGAATAATTAGGGACAGAACAAACAATATGTGTTTTGATGATGTTGATCCTTTCACGTGTTTACTGATGAGTAAAGTCAAGCTAACAGAATGGACTGCATGCTACGCTATGCTACAGGAATATGTGTTGAGTTGTTGTTGAGGCTTGGACAATCTTTATTTCACCAAGGGTTAAACACTGATATAACATTAGTGTTCATGTGTTCCTCAAATGCTCATTGCATTTCCATCACCAAGTATGACCAAGAGTCATTTAGTGGAATCCTGATGTCTATATATATATACAACAACCGAAATAATATCTGATTAAGTAAGATATTTACCACCCCTACTGGGGAGGGCAATAGACATCTTAAAGTATCAGAAATATAAATTCCCAGCTGGCTGGGAATTTAACAGAAGATAAAATCACAACACCAGCATATTCTCAGTCAGTACGCATGCCCAAGACATCAGATTTGTGTTTATCGCTTTAGTTTTGTACGAAAAAATAAACTTTAAACTATCTCAATGGGCATGTATCCTTTACTCATGTACAAAAAAAAAAACATAAACGGGGAAAGATTAGAACCAGCAGTGGTGAATGGGAACCACTAGTGGTGAACGGGAACCAGCAGTGGTAAACGGGAAGAACTAGTGCTGAATTAGAACCACTAGTGGCGAACGGAAACCACTAGTGGTGAACGGGAACCATCTGTGGTGAATGGGAACCAGCAGTGGTGAACTAGAACCAGCAGTGGTGAACGAGAACCAGCAGTGGTGAACGGGAACCACTAGTGGTGAACGGGAAACACTAGTGGAGAACGGGAACCACTAGTGATGAATGGGAACCACTAGTGATGAATAGGAACCAGCAGTGATGAACGGGAACCACTAGTGGTGAACGGGAAACACTAGTGGAGAACGGGAACCACTAGTGATGAATGGGAACCACTAGTGATGAATGGGAACCAGCAGTGATGAACGGGAACCACTAGTGGTGAACGGGAACCACTAGTGGTGTACGAGAACCAGCAGTGGTGAACGGGAACCAACAGTGATGAACGGGAACCACTAGTGGTAAACGGGAACCACTAGTGGTGAACGGGAACCCCTAGTGGTAAATGGGAACCACTAGTGTTAAATGGGAACCATTAGTGGTGAATGGGAACCACTAGTGGTGAACGGGAACCACTAGTGGTGAACGGGAACCACTAGTGGTAAATGGGAACCACTAGTGTTGAATGGGAACCAGCAGTGGTGAATGAGAACCAGCAGTGATGAACGGGAACCACTAGTGGTGAATGGGAACCATCTGTGGTGAACGGGAACCAGCAGTGGTGAACTGGAACGAGAATTGTTGAATGGGAAGCATCTGTGATGAATGGGAACCAGTAGTGGTGAACGGGAACCATCAGTGGTGACAGGAACCACTACTGGTGAACTGCAACCACCAGCAGTGAAATGGAACCACGAGTGGTGAACGAGAAGCCCCAGTGGTGACAGGAACCATCAGAGAGGTGAGTGGAACCATTAGAGTGGTGAACAGGAACCAGCAGTGGTGAGTAGAACCATCTGTAATAACCTAAAAAGTCTATAAATCTAGATAAGCAGCTCTCTTCTTTCTATGAGATTGTTTTTTAGCAAAGAAGAGAGAATTTGGCTCCATAATTGTATCAGATGTTTAGATTACTGTGTAAATGAGAATAAGGTGCCTGCAGCATGAAGCCAGATGCAATTTGAGAGTTTTCTCAAAATGTTGGTGTGGGGATAAATGGCTGTTCTCCTGTTTTTAATGAAATATTTTTTTATCAATCATCTCCAGAGGCTGTAGAGACACCTCAGAACAGAACCAATGTTCTTAAATAACTTGCTGTTTTTTTTAAGTCATTTTAAGTCCTTTGCTCTGAAGCTGTTACCCAGCAGATGAAAGCAGAAGAGATCCAACTCTCCACAACAGACTGAAAGAAGATCTAACACTGAAGGACCTCAGCTTCCTCTAGAAGTCCAGTCGGCTTTGTCTGTTCCTATCTAGGAACTGACTCCCCAGTAGGTCTTGATTCCAGAGCAACTCTTCCACCCGCTTCAGCTCTTCTCTCATGATGAAAAGGTGGTTTAACAGACAATTGTTTAGTTCTTATTCGGGATCAGGATTGTTTCCACACCATGCTACCTGCTCCTTGTACTCAGCTTATTGTCCATCTCTGCAGAGTCATCTTAGTGTCCTGTGCTTCTGAACCTCCTGCTGACAGAAACCCTTAGTCCAACAAACCCAATTTTGAAACCTGAACCTTTATTTTCTGGAGCTCATAATCAGCCAGAGCTGGATATTACTAATCATGGTGGCCCATCATGATTGGTAATATACTGTGACTAACCAGATCTTCTCTCTTTCACCCTTTAACATAAAAACGGGCTCACAGAGCTCGTCTGAATAACCGTTTCTTTCGTTTCTACAGTTTGCTTTTCTACCATAGAGAGTATTTGTAGATCAGGTGCTTCTATATTTCATTTTCTATAGCTCCATTTCCACCACCCTCTGAAAACCGATCCGTCTTGAGCTTGGATCAATTAACCCGTGCTTGAGCTTGTTTCTTTACGGGCATTTCCATACCACGCTAGCCTCCTAGTGGCGATCTACAGTACTACTGCTCTCTAGAGGTAAAGAAGCAAACCAACAGCAAAGGCACCGTGTCCAACATTCAAGGAAGTTTGCGGAGAGTCAGAAGAAGAAGGCAGCCTTTGGTGAATTTACTTGACAGAGTCGGCTTTTGGGAAGTGGATACGACAAAGGATAGTCTAATCAGGGCTTCCAGACGCACGAAACGACGACAGACATTAAGGTTCATCACACTGCTAAGCAGAATCATCCCTGGAAATCGTGTGGCATGGTAGGGAAGATAGGATTTTAAGAATGATTACGGAGGCTGACTTTAAGGAGATGACGCAGTCTCCTCATGCTCTCTTTGTTATCTGAGAACTGAGCCAGATCTGAATAACGCTGAGCCCTACTGATGAACTAGTACCAGGGTAGCGCGGTTCGGTTGGCTCTGGCACGGTCGGGTTCAGTTGTGCGTGTCATTTACACTCAATAGTTATCTCGATTGCTTGGACCAATCTCAGGGTAGTGGAAATGGGGCTTATGTCTGCTTCTGTCTCCTTGAACCCCAGTCGGCCTCAGCAGATGGCCGCTCACACTGAGCCTGGTTCTGCTGCAGGTTTCTTCCTGTTCAAAGGGAGTTTTTCCTCTCCACTGTTGCTACATGCATGCTTAGTGTGAGGGATTGCTGAAGAATCAATGAGTCGATCCAAGCAAATATCTACTGTCTCTACCTGCTCATTCTGGAGGAGAGAATCCTACAAAGCCAGTGACTCGATGCAATCAGAAGGTTTTCCTTAGTTATAAATCTTTTACCTGACTGGTCGATCTAATTGAATCGTGTCTGTAAAGAGCGTCCAGATGACAGATGTTGTGAATTGGGGCAGCATAAATAAACTGAATTGAATTTGATAAACATTTAATGGGTGGACATGCAGGATGTCGAAAGAGATATGCACATTGAGAGGTTTCAAAAATGATTATTTAGTGAAAGAAATTAACCGTAAAATAGTCTATGTGGTAAAAAGAAAACCTGCTTATTGAGGCAAAGCCAGTTTATTTCTACAGCACAGTTTAATACAAAGACAATTCAGAGTGCTTTACATGAATCAAACAATAAAGCAGAGAAATAAAAATTGAATAAAAGCAAGTAAAGATAAAAACATGATAAAAGCAGGTAGTGAGGTAAATAAAACAGTTAAACCATACAACAGTTTTAAGTCTCTGGCAGTTTTGATTTAAAAACAGTAACTGAGTAATCAGTAATCTGATCTGAAAGTTGAAAATATGCAAAACATTCAGAAGAAATCCTTCATTTTTTGTTGAGTATAATTAATTTTTACCCCTTTAATTAAATAACTATTTAGTAAATTGGTAGATTATTTAATATAGGTCAGTATGATAAATAATTATTGATAGATAACGTTATGACAGGCAGATTCTTCACTCAGTGTATGAATGTCTGGCTCTGCTGTCCCTTAAATGTGACTGAATATTGAAGAGAAATTAAAAATTTAAATTAAGATGCTGCAAACATTACAATCCGGCATGCCTTTAAAGCCAACCTGCTTGGTGTTTACTAACCTGGCCACAGGGTGCAGGTCCACAGCACAAGGAGAGGGTGAAAATCCATGAGTCGTATTCAAAGCAAAAACAGAGCAGAGTGAGAGAGTTTCTAGTTTCAGACTGGTCTGTTCCCTCTGCTGCTCTGATGTTGGACAGAGATGTTGAGGAGGTGCTTAGAGTAGTAATCGCACCTCCTTCTGACTCACTCACACTGCAAAAACAATCTAGAAATAAGCAAAAAAGTCTTTAAGTGTCCTTCCCTAAATTAGGCAGGTAAATCACATGATTTGCCAATGGAGTGAGGTTTTTTTTTACTCTTAAAATAAGGTAATTAGATAATATCTAGTTGAAATAAGTCAATGTAATTTTTTTTTCTTATTCTAAATGTAAATAGTTGTCTTCCATTGGCAAAGTGTCTCACTCACCTCCTCAATTCAAGAACAAATGCATTTATTTTAAGAAAAAATGATTATTTTGATTTAACTTTTTTGCAGTGCATGTGGCTGCTCTGCTCAGAGAGACGTCCTACATCACCTTACACCTCACCATTTCTCTTCCAAAGAAAGTAGCTTTAATCTCTGTGGCGCTGCAAAAAACAGGAAATTCCTCCAACTGTCTGTGATTCGGCTCAGACCAGATGTGCCTTAATGTACTTAAAATGAAAAAAAGTCTGTCAAGAACTCAGACGCTTTGTTCATATCGACTCCCTTAAAGCCACCTGTGCCTGAATGAAGTCTGTATTTGTTTTTATGTTGTATTAAAGCCGTAGGGAAATCATATTTAAATGTCAAATCATTCTGGGCCTAAATGTATATAAATGTACTCTTTATCAGACCATATTGTCCCAAAGTTAGAAAATTTCTATTTCAAAAAAATCCTGTCTTAAAATCTGTTTTTTCCGTTATCTTCTGCAGGCCAGTTTAGTTCTATGTCAGCCTGAACACCTAAATACCCGCTGCCAATCATATATGATCCGTCATCTGTCAATCAAGAGTTTTTTTCGTCATAGCATCTTGATTTTATATGTCGCAAGTAATATATGCAACGGTTGAAATAAGAAATCAGAATCATTTCCTTTCCTACTGAGTTCCGTCCCAGTGTTCACGGGATGGACGCCTGTGTCTTCAGCAGTGTTGGGCACGTTACTTTAAAAAAGTAACTAGTTATAGTTACTAGTTACTTCTCCCAAAAAGTAACTGGAGTTACAACCTGAGTTACTCCATTATAAAAGTAACTGTTACTTGTAAAAGTAACTATTGCGCAAGCTTTTTTGTTTTCGCCTCCGTAACCCTCACCACCCACCGCCCCCACCTCGCCGTGCAGTTTCCAAAGCCAGCTTTGAATAGAAGTTTGGACGCACAAAGTTAACACAAGAACCTGTGCAGAGAGAGTTTTGCATTTATTGCAACTCAATGTAAATGACATCAGGGGAAACGCTGGGATGTGAAGTTTCAACAGGGCATTCAGATTCAGGTGAGTATACGGAAATTAGCAACTGGGGATGTCTAATTCTGAAATCCTGTGTGTTTAGGTTGTTATAGATACTGCAACATCTATCTATCCATCTATCTATCTAGATCTATACTCTATGTGTGACGCAAAATATGGATCTCCATCCCTGCCACAAAGAACATCAAATAATGTTTAAAATAAAAATACAGTAGGTTGAGAAGGCAGAGTATCCATCCATCCAGATTTCTCCCTTTTCTCCATATAGGCTGTCATTTCTAGCTGTTGTCAGGTTAATCATTTGATCGATTTCAGCTCTCCATAGTTCTCCTGTGTAGCTGAGCACAGGAAGGCTTACTGTTGTGCCTTTAGCGAGCATGTCGCGTTTCCTGTAAACTGCTAGCGGTGAATCGTGCGCCTGGGCGCTGCAGAGAGATGCAGAGTGTTCCGTATGCGATGGAAGCGCCTTCGGCGTAACACCCGGTATTTCCATCTGGAAAGCGCTTGTTTCGCCGCTTGAGTCAGTCCTCCTCACTCTCCATCTTCTCTGTGTGTGCTATACGCTAACACCCACCAGCAGAAACACCCAATTCACCCAGCTGACAGACGGAATCTCACTCATATACATCAGCCATTCTCATCCTCCCTCTCTCATAACAAAGCGCCATGACGCAGTCCCGTATCATGAAAAAGGTTCATTGTGCTTAATCTGGAGTAGAGCCGCGGTAGCGAGGGTGTCCGTAATGAAAATCGTGTTGTAGTTACAGCCAAAGTAATTAGTTAGATTACTCGTTACTAAAACAAGGTAATCTAGCGTTAGTAACGCCAAGCACTTTCAACGCCGTTAGTCCCATTACTGGTCTTCAGCAGGCGTAGAGCTTAACAGAACTGGCAGCGTTGCGAGGCAAGGGCTCAAACATGTACGGCTGGAAGCCTTCTACACACCAAAACCAAGCTTCTGCCGCCCTGGCGCCCTTCTTCCACAACATTCTCAAGCCCCCTCGCTTTCCTCCTCTAAATGAAAATGGATGACGGAGGGAGTAAGTTTTCTAAGTCACCAATTTAGTAGCTACTTGGTCCCAATGGAATTTCCCATTGGGAACCTACTAGGCACTAAGTTGCTAACTGGTTAGCGCAAGATGCTTCTGACAACCCGGCTACAACCAAAAAGCTTAAGTAACCTTCCTCCCACAACAATCCATCCCCCTTGATAATCTAATTCAATCACATTCACTTTTTGCAACTCTGCAGACCTGGTCCCTAAGCTTTTGGACATGAGGGCCAAAAGAGCAGGGATCCAGGTGTGGGAAAAAGGGTCCCAGCATTCTCACGCACCTCGCTCTACTAGCTGGTTCACCTTTACCAGTCGTTTTCCAAAATGGCGGTCATACAAACAAAACTAGCTGGTAAGGTACCAAACAAGAAATATGCATAGTGTAGAGCGGATGTAGATTAGACCAATCAGAGGCCTCCTGTCTTCGCTCACCTTCAATTTTGGAGAGGTGCAGCAGAGTGTCTGCTGAGGGGGGCGGGGCATATCTGCGTTCGCTGTGACACAAGCAGCCTGGTTAATGAGCATAAATCAGTCTGTTCCTCAGTGTATATATACCCTTCCTCTGCAGTTTGTCTTTGCTGGATCTTCATCATTGTCTTCATCAGTTCCTGTCACTCACCTCCCAGTAACTGGACTTTGGCTGCTTTAAATCATCTCTGCCTCTGTATTTTGGCTCCAGCTTCACACTAGTGATGGGTTCATGCGGCGCCATGAAGCGTTTCAAATTGCCAACCTGTATTGATAGTTGTCGATACTGTGTCACTGAATACTGACACCTGCTGGACATTAAAAACACTACAGGCCAACTCTGACAGACTAAACTGACACTGATTTGATGACCCATATAAAAATCATATTTAAATCCATTGTTTGCTTCAATGTATATTTCATATTTTCGTTTGAATTGAAAATATGTTCGATATTTTGAGATTTTTAGACAATCCATTGATTTAAACAGATAACGGGAAATTTTAAATGAGCATGTTGGACCAGGATTTATTTATTTATTTAAGATCATAACTAAAGGAAGAACACCAAATTAAAAGTCAATTCTAAGTGGATTAATAACTGAGAGGGAAAGGGTGACAAAACAAGAAAATTAAATCATATATCAGATCAGAATGGTCCCTGTCACCTAAAGCCTTTCTTTTCCTCTGAGGCTGATCCATTTTTCTTGATTAAATTAATGATGAACTGCAAAAGATCAGAATTTTTTTTGGCAGATTTGTTACGTTGAAAGATGCGCTTATAGATTAGTGCGTCAGTCAGTTCGAAACAGCTCCTGTTTCGGCCACCTGACTTTCTTAAAACGACGCGTGCACTGACACGTGGGTTTTCATGCTGCATTTAAAACCAAATTCCAGCCACCAATGACCAAGTGTGTTTCTACCTGAAACACGGAAGCCTCATCCATCCATTTAACTCAGCTGCTACTATGGCTGCATTATCTGTAGTCAGACAAACGAGCTTCGCTTCTTCTAAGCTCCAAGCTGCCATAGTGTCTTTTAGACCAGTAGTGATGTTTTCTTCTGTGTGAACTTGTGGCTAGAATGACGCTGGTATTAGGATTATTTATGCTGAAGATGTGTGAGTCTGTTAAACCGTAAAAAGACCTGCCTGCTGCGCGTCAGAACTAATGTTTCCCAAGTTTATCTAATTAGGAAAGTTCCTCTGTCAGGATAAAAGATCAGCTTCATTCTGCAGGTGCCAAAGATTTGGGAATTTGGGGGGTATTTCCCATTAGGCAACACAAGGCAGCTGCCTAGGGCCTCAAGTTCCTGGGGGGCCCATAAAACTCTGTTTCCATGTATGGTTAATACAACTATTCCTTATTTCTGCACATTAATTATGTTTTTGATAAAAATCCTTTGGCTAAAATGCCATCAGAACGCTGATAATATTAAGTGTGTCTCAGCCCCCCCTTCAGTGTCCACCATATTGATCAGTCCATTTGCTGCACATGTTCAGAAAGGTCCAAACAGACAGCAGCAAACCATTTGAAAAACAAACCATGCTAAGAGCAGTGTTGCCAACTTAGCGCTTTAGTCGCCATATTTAGCCACTTTTTCAGACCCCTCTAGCACTTTGATTTCTAAAAAGCTCCTAGCACCAAATCTAGCGACTTTTTCTGCTACTGGAGACTTTGGAGACAACATCTAAAAGCAGCGAACTCTGCTCTCCAGAAGCAAGTAGATTGGTAACCCCGCCTCCTGCTCTCCTCTATCTTGTCTGCTGTCATGATTCATGCAGCTATTATTTCATCCAAATGAAAAATGGAGAACAGAGAAGCAGATCATGGCTTGTCTGCAGAAAAGAAGGACTGGGTTATTTACTTTGGCCTTTTTGGAAACACAGGAAGGAGCAATCAGCTAAGTGAGCTTAGTGCTTGGAAAAAAAATCTTTCATTCCTTTAGAGACAGCATGAAAAGTCAGCTGAGTACAAAACATAGAGAGGAAAACAAGAAGAAAGGGACAAGAAGAGAGGGACACAACCTAGAAGTGATAATGGATGTCTATTCTATTAACATTTCTCTATCTGTAGAATGGGTCTGTTTTATGTGTTGTCTTCTCAGTTCACAGGGCCCCCTGCTGTCTGTCTTTGCCTAAGGCCCCACATTTCCTATATCCACTCCTGAATACAGTGTAATATTTTGATAAAGCTGAAACCATGGAAGTCTCCTCATTTGCAAATGTATAAGATGTTAGCAAGCTTGTTTCTAGCTAAATATTTAGTTTGTTAAATAAATATTAAGTTTGGAGCTGAATATTTATTTGGCAAACTGAATATTGAATAAACAAACTATAAATTTAACAAACAAATTACTTAGCTTGGAAAATAAATATTTAGCTTGGAAATTATATTTCTATAAATGAATGAATGAATGGCATAGTGAAAAAATAACCCCCTCATTTTTCTCTTAAAACACGTTGAATAACCATAACTATTGCTCCTAATTTTTGACTGCTTAACTTTACAAATGTTGCCACAAACACATTCACTGCATAATAAAATGATTCAGCTCAGTTTGATTTATTCAGTTTATTTAAACAGGCCAGTTCACATCACATATCTGAAGTTATTTTACAGACACAATTAATTCAGATCATCAAGATACATTGGCTATCTATCAGTCATCAATTGGTTATGCCAACACATGCACACACGTATGTACTGTACACTGGTTATTTGAAAGAATTTAAGTTGAATGTCACATCGCTTTAAAGCTAGTCATGTACTAGCTTTGTAGACATGTTTGATGGTGTAACACTCTTCCACCTATAGCTCACTTCTGGGCTTTTGAGTTTTAGTGGTTTCCAGGATTGTGGCTGCTCCTTACTTTCTGCAGCCGGTAGAATGGCCTTGTTTGTCTGAAGCAACTTCACCTTCCTATCCAATCCCTGCAAAAAAATAAAAAATAAAAAAATGAAACAAACCAACACGAAAGTGACCGATGCTGCAGCCCTACTGGAACGGTTAAAGGAAAAGTCTGCTCATATTCAGAATTCAAACTTCTTAAAGTACTTTAAATATGAAATTATTAAATACATATTATTAGTTAGATAATTGTGTGTTGTGACAAACACCAGATACAGCACTGGGACTTGATCACACGATACCGCACTGTGGCGTCACAAACCAGTAGGTTTCTGCCAGTAGTGTTCTTTGACAAACATGGATGCCTCCAGTAAAGCACATTCAAATACAAATTACTATTAATTAAAAACACTGATCATTTATTGAACAGTATGGAATCATTTCATATTTAAAGTACTTTCAGAAGTTTGAATTATGAATATGAGCGGACTTTTCCTTTAAGGGCAGATCTGGCAGTCGTTGTTGCTAATGGTGAAAAATGTTATTTCCTTTAAGTGTGAAACCTAAAGGCAAGGTATGCAGCAAAAAGACAAGAAGCAGCTGAAGATTAAATCTGAGGAAGGATAGTTTTGCATCAAATGTAATATCATTTTACATGAAAGTTCCTATTTGGTTTTCGCTTCAATCAGATTTGAACATTTTTATTCTTTTATTTATTGATAATAATATACTTTGGGGTTTGAGGTATTGTGCACAATCTTTTAGGGTTGAGGTCCTTGAGGATCATCTCATCTATTGGTTGTCCCACATCCTTTTGCACCTAATGCCAATGTGCACTGCATGCTCTTTTTGTCATGATCTGGACTGTTTGCTCTCCCTTAATTGGTCATTTCTTTCACCTGTCGTTTTCCTTTCCTGCCTCAATTATAATTTATTCCTCTCACCTGTTTCCTCTTGGTTATATTCAGTTCAGCCTGAGCATTCAGTGCCAGATCATTTCTTGTCTTTCTGTCAGTCTGTCTGTTCAGTTTGATTTGATGGTTCATGTCCTGGATCCTAGCAGCCAGTGGAAAGAGGGTTTTGTGTTTATCTCAGTGGGCGATCTTCATGATGTCGTCCACTGCTCCTCCATACTTTGAGTCCTCTGGGTATTTGACTCTATATATGTGGGGAGGTTCAGTTTTTATCCCAGTAGGCCTGGCTCCAGGAGGAGACCAGTTTAAAGTTCCTGCATCAAGTTCTGGTTCCCCGTCCTGTCTACGGCTACCCTCTTCCACTGAGCCTGCCTCCTCTGCACCTGATCCTGTCTGCTCCTGTGCGTGACCACCTGGTCATGCTTCGGTCCCAGTCAGACTCTGAACCCTCATGGGAGCTCTTTGATGCTTGGAAGTCTCTCCTTGAATACTGGGTCCATCTGTCCTCGTTTTATGACACTTTTAGTTTATTAGAAAATAGGAAGGACTTAGAAATAAGTGGATTTGGAAGATTTTTTATGTGATGGCAGGAGAACGGGAAGAAAAAAAAGCAAACATAGGACAAAACCATTTTCTAGGCAATATCTTGGATTTTTTCACTACTCAACATTTTAAGAGCCCAAACACCCATCATTGTGAAATAACATGTTGCATGGACTCACTCGTTTGGTTACCAGCTCCTTTGGGTACCTGGAAATGTTTTCCAGTATACGCTCCGTCCTCTCCCAGTCTGCTAACAATCCATGGCGGCAGTACTCAGACTGGCAGGATATGATTCGCTGGTAAATTGCTTGATTTTGGTGGCTGATTAGGGCTAGCTCCTGCTTCCTTTTGCTGCCATTCAGACTACAGATAAATAAAAAAAAGTTCATAAAAAAGTTAGGTAGTATCTTTAGTTAAAGTAATAAGGAAGTTTTCTTTACCAAACTTTGTTAACCTGATCTGTGTAATGTAAGGTCTATAGCCGGTCCTATTATTGATTATCATTAATTCTCCGGAGGGGGAAATCAAACCCTACTTATGGATGACGAGCTGTCAGTCAAAGGCTTCCTGGTGGTACTTCCTGCATGATTGTGTCTACAAGGCCCAGTCAGGAGGAGGCTTACAGAACAGGCTTGTCTCTGCCCAACCTGTCAAAACACATTTTCCTTTTCGAAAGTAGAAAATCAGTCCGGATGCCTCCTGGTTGTTTCTCTCTTGAGATGTTCCAGGCATCTCCACCAGCAGGAGGCCCAGGACACACTGGGGTCCCTCAGGTGGCCCTGGAATGCCGTGGGCTCCTGGATAAGTGAGGACGACGAGGATGACAAATGTCTCAATGTACTTAATGAGTGCAACTATTACTATGGTTTTTACATTAAAATTTTATTAAATGATTTTTTTGTGGACTATTCGAGAAACAAGTTTATGACCTCTTTGTCAGGATCCCAGTTTTTGTGTTCGCCTGTTTGTCTTGTCTTTTGTGTTTCTCCCTTCCCACCACCTCAGGAGGCGCCTGGCTCCGGTTTGCCTCCTCCCACACACCTGCAGCCAAGTTGCCTCATCACTGGACTGCTCTTAAGCTGCTGGTTGCCACTACTTCGGACGCCAGAGTGTTTGCCAGTTTGGGGTACTCTAGCCAAGCCTTGTTTATGCTGAGTCTAATCTGGAGTGGTTTTTTATTAGTTTTAGTTCTCTAGCCAAGCTGAGATCACATTGAGTTTAACTGAGCGCTTGTTTCTCCCTGAGTCTCAACTTTGCTTGTTCTTTTGCCTTTTCGGCAGGAAGCCTTCCTGCAAACTGGACCGTTCTGGATTGCCTCCTCCCAAGTGGGATCAACTGAGTTTTACACTGAGCGACGGATTCCAAACAGGAGGTTTGGATCCAGCCCCCTTTGAGAGAACTCTCTGAGTAAAGGAAGTCATCTTCACCACGCACCCGCTCAAGTACCACAGGAAAACTGAGTTGCAACCAGTGGCTGCATCATTCCACTCGGTCCGAGTTCTGGGTTAACCCTGTTCCGCCCTCCACCGAATCAGACAAACCCTGGAAGACCAACACACAGACTGGAGTCTACGTGTCTTTTCTTCTCAGGAAATGTGAGTTGCAACTAATCCTCTCCTTCAAGATAAACAACCCCAATTCCCCACTGAGCCTGAACCTAACAGTCTGTCTTCTCCCTCATCTTACAGTTTTTCCGGCCGAGCAGTGTTCGGAGGAACTCTGCAACTCGAACTCAAAATATCTTTCAATAAAACCCGTCTCAAACTTTTTACTCTGTGTCTCTCTGTTTGGCTTCACTGCATGTGGGTCCAAGCCTTAGATAAAATCATGACACTCTTTACCTTTGTTTATTACTTGCTAAATATCTTTTTGAAACAAATTATGAATGAAAAAGGGATTCATTTCTTTAATGAAGTCCCATTCTCATAACTACTGTTGCGCCGATGCCATTTTTGGCCCTGATACCGATACCTGGCTGTGCAGTATTGGCCGATACCATCTATTTGAAATTGATGTGTGTGTTTATATATGAAGAACTTCATACTACTTGGATGTAAAATGATTGCCATCATGGCTTTGTCAAGCTGCTGCCTACCTTTGTGAAGCAGGAAAAAAAAAACTAATACAAAGTGAATCCAGTAGAACTTTTTATTGCCTACCTGGAATGGGTGACAATAGTTGAATAAACTTTTGGCTCTATAAATGGTATCGATGCCCTATTTGTTGGTACTCGCCCATTCCGATACCAGCATTTTAGTGCTGGGTCGGGGCCCTGCCCAATACTGGTATCGGTATCGGTGTAACACTAATCGTAAACAAACTTCCCTACCTTCTGGGTTGGTACTGGTTTCTGTGGTCCACGAGGCCTTTGGAACAATCAATGTTGAACAGCCTGGAAGCCAAAAGGTGGTTGTCTCTCTCGATTGAATAGAGTCGTTCCAGCTCCATCTTAATCACACGGTAAAAAGCAAAAGTTGATATTTGAATATTATTTAGAAACATTTAAAATAATTTTTACCATTTAGATGAAATTCTCTGTATTGATGAATTAAAATATAAATAAATCAGGAGGAAAATTAGAGGTTTAGACTTATTCTTTGTTTATTTTTTTTTATTTTTTTATTTATGTAGGGACAGACAAAGATCAATAAACTGAATGCTGGTGAAGATACTTCCAGGTCTTAGACATAAAAAAAAAAAGTCCAAAACAATCCACTGGACTTTGTCTCCAAGTTTGAAGACGTTTCTCTTCCATCCAGGAAGCTTTTTAAAATCAAAATGTCAGAAATAGCATTGAGTTCTAGGTTTTATCCAGCAGCCCAACAAAGCCTTGTTTTAGTTTAGAAAACATGCAAATAGAAACAGGAAACGGATGAACGGGTCCACCCTTTGGAATGGGGGTCGTTTGGCTTCTTTGTTAGCCTCAATGCCCCATATACCTGTCTATGTCTCTGAAAAAAGGGAGTTGTTAAAGGCCTGGCTGAAAAGGCGAGGTCTTCTGTTCTCCAGATATCAAATATTCTTTCTGCCATGATTTGTGGACATTCTAAAGAAAAGCATCTTCTCCTGGTCAAAAACGCTGTAATTCAATGAAAGGGTGAAGTTTGTAGAAGGCTTCCAGCCGTGCACATGTTTGAGCCGCCTTGCCTGCATAGCGCGCTGCCAGTTCTGTTAGCTCGCGTTGCTGAAGACACAGGCGTCCATCCCGTGAACACTGGGACGGAACTCAATGGGAAAGGAAATGATTCTGATTTCAACCATTGCGTATATTAGCTGCAACATATGAATCAAGATGCTATAACCGAAAACATTTGTTTGACAGATGACCGTGTGATATATGATTGGCCGAATTTAGGTGTTCAGGCTGACGTAGAACCAACTGGCCTGCAGAAGATAACAAAAAGGAAGGAAAAGTTTAGGAAAGGATTTTTTTTTTTTTTGAAAAATTTTCTAAATTTTGGGACAATATGGTCCGATAAAGAGTACATACACTGAAATATCATTTCCCTACAACTTATAAGGCTTTGGAGATAAAATGGGAGGAGATAAAAGTGGGAGGAGCACAACCAAATCCATGTGCCGCCATCTTGCTGGTTACTCACAGCTTAGCTGTTGGTTTTGAAAGAGTGAATGAATGTGTAGAAAGTTGTTCACCATCATGTTATCACACAACAAGATTTGCCAAGACCTTTATCATGAGTTATTTTATAATGGTATAGCAGGACAGATTCCAAAATGGAAGCACAGTTTCTCATGATTCAGCTGTAACAGCTGGCCACTGCGTTTTGGGAGAAAATCACTGAAGGAGCTTCAAGTATTCTGTGAGTGACTGTTTATCCTCCATGGCTGGCACAGACACTTCTTCTGGCAGACATGGTCCCATAGTAGTTAAGGGTGTTATCTCTGGAGAGCTGATTATCTCTGTTGGTCCTGATATCTCAGGAAAATTGATCCATCTGACAGTTCAAAAATATAGGAGACAGGAACTCTCTGTGTCCAGATAACACCAAGCAGCCATTGCTGATTGGAACTGGTACCAGAATTTCTCACGTATTGGTCTGATTGGTTTTAACCCGATCATGCTGACCATGTTAGTCCCAGCTTTGAAATCAAGGTACAAGCACTCTTTACCAGATGGATACACCAGAGATACATCGTATCAGTCTGGCTGGCTAGGCTAGGTCGTTGCAGCCAACCTGCCTGACTAATTAGATAATGTATCCACCAGTCTCAGTCTCCTCTGTCAATAAAACTGCTGCCAGGCAGTAAGCAGCAACTGGCGGCCCTTTCATGAATTTTTAAAAGACAGAAGAATGAGAGCTAGATGAGGGCAAGAGGTGATGGAGAAAGGAGAGCCAGATTACAGAAAGGGAAACAATAGCCATCACATTATAAGAGCAGGAGTACATATATCTGTTTACTAATCGGAGGACGAATTCCATTGTACATAACGCAGCTGAATCACTGGCAAAATGCTATAAAAAAAGAACAAAGTAGATAAAATCACTAGTAAATAAGTTTGCTTATGTGATAACTCATTAAGAACATGAAGTGCCATCAGTATCCTCCTACTTCTGTCTTGTTCAGTTCTGTTCAAATTTTAAAAATACTTTAAATCCAAAGGGAAATACATTTTTAGCAGTAACTCCTGGGCAGATTTTCAAAGTGATGTTATATGGTATGATAACTGTTGGCAGGAAGCATCTTCTGTAGTGGTTTGTCTGGAGAAGCCTCTGACTAAAGCATGAAAAAACTTGGTATTTTTCCATCTTCACCAACTTATGAAAAAAAAATTGAAGCACGGTCAAATGTGAAACCCAGTACACATACCGATCTATCCTAGAGCATCACACGAAAACTATCACAATGCACATAAGACGGGAAACGTTAGCCTTTACCTGCAAAACCCCATCATGCACCGCATGATATTTTTGCGAAATATTCGAACATAAATTCCCCAAATATCAGAGGAACATCGTAGTTTGGTATAAAGAAAGCATTTTAGTTTTATTACAATTTAGTTTGTTGCAAAGAAATAGAAAATGACACCATACGCCAACCGCCATAAGGATGTGCATGACAAGGAAGGGCTATATATACTGCATGCATCATTTACTGTAACAGGTAGGAGCTTCGGCCGGAGTGTAAGTATTGGGGCCGTATGATTTAAGGAGGGCCGGCCCTCGCACGCTGAAATTAGGACCGGCCCACCGGGGACATGCCCGATATCACAGATTACCAGTCCAAGCCTGGACTGAAGAGAATGTTGGAGTTTAACAATCTGTTTTTGTGAAATAAGTTCCAGAGGCTTTAGAGGACTTACTCGAACAGAGCTGGCCTTCTTTATTTCCTTGTTGAGATTTTAAAACTAATTTTGTCTGATGCTGTTACCCCAGCAGATGAGGGAGGAACAGATCACAGCAGACTGATAGATGCATTGCCTTGCTGCAAACACAGAAGGACCTAAACTTCTGTAAGAAGTCCAGTCTGATACCATCGGGATCTGGTTACTTAGTTTAATCTAGTTTATCTTGTTGCCTATAAAGCCGGGCACACACTCCGATTCTACAGTCGTGTTAGAATTTTCCGATTGGCCTGACTTTCAGCCTGATGGTGCTTGGTGTAGCGTACAGGGGGTAACGAGGGGCGATCAGCCTCTAACGATCACCTCCCCATCAGGAATCGTAAGGTCGGGAGAAAATCAAACATGTTTGAAATTCAATCGGCCGTCCTAAGGTGGTCATGGGCAAATCGCTCAGTGGGCAAACAAGGATTCCTCTTCTTCTCAGAGGAAAACACAGAAGCATGGCGGAGGTGCAATGAGTGAAATGGAGTTCTTTCTGTAAAATTGACATACCGTAGTAGCCACGTTTTTTCAGCCATGTCTTTGTCTAAATACGTTGTCGCCTTTTCTTTTTAGGGCTTTCAGCACAAAATTGCCCAAATAGCCAAGGCAGTGCTTTTCACTCTAGTGAGCTTCATATTCCTCTTCTACTTGGCTTCCGGATAGACAAGGCCGAGTAGCGCTATCTCACTGCGGAGCTGAGTCCCACCTGGTTTTTAGACGTACAGTGTGAGCAGGTAGATCGCATCAGTGTGAGAACAAACATCGGGAGCTGTGAACTCAGTGTGAGCTGTTGCTGTGTGCAAAGATTGTAAAAATCGTACAGTGTATGACCGGCTTCAACTTGATTTCTAGAGACAGAGGTGAAAGGAGAACCATCTTCTCCTTTGGCTGACCACAAACTCATATAAGCTGGAGAGACTGTGGAGCAGATACCGCGCCGTGACGTCACAAACCAGTAGGTGGCAGTAGTGTTCTCTGACAAACATGGATGCCTCCAGTAAAGCACATTCAAATGAAAATCACTCTTAATTAAACTTCACGGATCATTTATAGAACAGGATGGAATAATTTCAGATTTAAAGTACTTTCAAAAGTTTGGATTCTGAATATGAGCGGACTTTTCCTTTAAGAGCCACTGTAGAGGGTCCAAAGAGCCACATGTTGCACAAAATATCTATTAGAATATCTAGAATCTAGAATATCTACTATCATTACATGCTCATATAGAAGAGGAGAGAATTTTACAAAGTCAGTGAATGAATCTGACTAGATGATCTGATTGACGTGTTCTGCATTCGGGCTATAGAAACAAACTGAAAGTAATTAGACTGATACAACTGAAAAAATACCACTTCGTAATTAAAAAATGATCTTAATGAAAATCTTGAGTTTTTTATGGAGATTGTCAGATTTCCATTGAGCAAAACGTAATTGTAATCACAATTTGATGGTAAATGAAAAAACAGCTACTGTGACTGTATAGCGCATAGCGCATAGAGGATGTGTTTTTTCTGCAGCTGAAGCCAAGGTCCGGCCATAACTTTTTTTGTCTTCGGACCGTTGCTCTGTTGGTGATCCAGTTTGGGCCAGCCTTCAGCTCTCAACTGTTCTTTCCAATGCGAGGATATCCTAAGATTAACTCAGTCAGTGAGAAGTCGAGCGGCTGAAGCAGCAAACCAGAGCAGGAGAACCACCTCTACACCACCAACACCTGGTGTGCAGTATTTGTGCAGATATACTATGCTTATTTGTTGGGTTGGTTTTCTCCAAATGCTTCTCAATTCTACTTGGTTCATTGCTGATGTGTTTCCACTTTGACCTAAATAGGTTCTGTTCAGAGATGGGAAGTAAGCAGTACAGTCGCCAGATTCGTACTCAAGTAGATTTTCTGATATTTTTTACTTTACTTTACTACTTATTTTTATGGCGACTTTTTACTTCTACTCCTTACATTTTTTACACAAATATCTGTACTTTCTACTCCTTACATTTTAAAAACGTGTCTCGTTACTTTGCTTTTGAATCATTTCAGGCCGGAGTTACTGTTATTCGGCTTTTCACGTCATGTAAATACCAAATTCAATCTCAATTGGATGGGGAATCTCACGTTGCATTTTGAGTACCACTTTACAAGATGAATCGACAGATCCGTGATATTCATTGGCTGCAAAATCAGTACGTGCTTTGGTGCAATTGTGATGGCGGTTAGCATAGTAGCAGCAGACTGACGAAGATGATTGAAAATGAACACAACAGAGATCTAGTCCTATTGGCAGACATCCACTTAAAATGTGAGGCAACGCACGCAAAAAAGTGGTTTCTACTTTTACTTTTATACTTTTAAGTAAATTTACAAGCCTGTACTTTGTTACTTTTACTTGAGTAAAGAAGTTAATCCAGTACTTCCACTTTTACCAGAGTATTTTTAACACAAGTATCTGTACTTTTTATTTCAAGTACGGAAAGTGAGTACTTTGCCATCATTCTGGTTCTTGTTTTCTCTTATTTCTTAATGTGGCTACTATAGAATACAATGATTTTGAACTGACTTCAATGAGGTAGCTAAGATCAGAACCTTGGTTTGATAACATAATATTTTTGAGTTTTGTGCCAATATTAGCATGTTTGAAAGTATAAACACATCCATCCATCCATTTTCTGTAATGCTTATCCCTGATGGGGTGGTGAGGGGTGAGGGTGCCTATCTTCAGCTGTCTATGGGTGAGAGGCGGGGTCCACCCTGGACAGGTCGCCAGTCCATCGCAGGACAAACAACCATCCACACACACACCTCACACCTAAGGAGAATTTTGCAGAAATCAATGAACCTAACAGTCATGTTTTGAACTGTGGGAGGAAGCCGGAGTACCCGGGAGAACCCACACATGCTCAGGAGAACATGCTAACTCCATGCAGGAAAGACCCCAGGCGGTGTTCTGTCAGATGAATATTGTAAGGCAATTTAGGCTGTTATGATTATAAAAGACTGTTATTCTGTTTCGTTTTGATTTCTCCGAGCCTAGTGTTAAGTCAGTAAATGCAACACGTCGTCTAGTTAACCTTATCATCGCGAGAGCTTTCGTTGTTATGATTCTGGTTGTAAGGCACTCAAGGCTCACTGTACGGACACTGCTAAAACGCTGTCTGTGCCAGAGCTAGAGGCCAAAACAACACAGTGTATAAACCATCAGCTGTGTCTGTAACTCACCTGTTGCTGGAGAAAGTAAAGTTCAGTTCAAGAAGATTCCTTGTCGTGTGCTTCATCAGAACATCCACGCCACCGGAAGGTAAAGCACGACAATATATTCATGTGAGACCAGCATACCGCATAATCAATACCTGTTTATCCCTTTAGTTTTGTACAAAAAATAAACTTTGAACTACCTCATTGGGCGTGTATCCCTTTAGTCATGTACAAAAAAACAATTTAATTACTTATTTTTTGTTGTTTTTTGAAGCGTATGTCGATCTGACCTTAACCCTTTCATGCATAGTGGTCACTACAGTGGACAGTTATTAAATGGTTGTTTTCTCTTAAATGAGCATGTTTTAATGTCACATTTGCACATATGTTACTACAGTGGACGCTAATGTATCATCCTGCCACTTGTCAAACTGCCACCTACTCGTCAGCCTTTGCAAGTGACTTTTTTTTTTCCTCAAAAAAACAAAATGGCCGACAGAGGAGCACATGGGTTGTGAGGGAGAGGAATATCTGCTCATTCCTTCTATTCTAGGCGATCCTTGCAGGTAAAAAAAAATATGGGGACATCAAGTAACAATTAAGGAGTTAAGTATAAATTCCAAGAATTGATTCTGTGTTATTAAAAATTTGTAAAGTAGTTATGTGTCCACTAAGTTGGACATTATGCAACTCCCTAAAGAAAGTATATATTTTTTAAAAATTGATGAAAATGTTTTTTTCATTCATAAAGAGTAATAAAAACACTTGGTAAAAAAATCATAACATATACTATCATAATTCATGCATGAAAGGGTTAAATTGACGTCTTGTGCATATAGACTATGGGTATGCTCATCTGAAAGAACACCGGGAATCAAACCGGGAACTTTCTTGCTGCAAGGCAGTAGTGCTACCCACTGCGTCACTGAGCAGCCCATAAACACATTCTGTTTTATAATTAAAACTTCCCTTCTGGATTTGTATCTGAGAAATGTAACTTTGAGCATAAAGTTCTCTTTCAGATATTTAGCTTTGGTGAGGATGCTTACTGACCTGCATTTTCTTTAGCTTATGCTGAAAATGTGCGGGTGTCGGTTGGCGCCTGGTGTCCACTACAGGGAGGGCACAGCGCACCTGTGCAGGTAGAACCAAGAAAACTAGGTTGAAGATGCTTTTCTCCCTCTGTGTTTCATTTTGTTTGTGTGGAGCATGAAAAGATGGTTCATTCTCTTGTTAAAAATAACAGGTCCTTGGCCTTAATGTTGCAAAGCAGCGAAATATTCACAGCTGCCCTCTGCATTTGCTCATGGAAGACTTGATTCAATGTTTTTTCTTCTTTGTTGATCAAAGCCCTTGTTATGTTGGTGGTTTTCAATCGGAGTGGATGATCTGGTGAACTGTAAAGTGCATTGAGATCACATGTGTTGTGAATTGGCGCTATATTAAACTGAATAGAATTGACTCCAGTATATGAGAGATTAGTGCAAAGTTAGGGGTTAGGGTTAGGGTTAAAAATATGAATTATTCAGCTGTGCTGCTTGTTTTGGATAAGCTGCAAAATTAGAGCAAATTCAGTTTCGGATTTCTTTCAATATGAACATTTTTCCCAATTTGAATGATAAACTAAGCTGTATTGATTAAGACTAAGGAGAATATAATTGTATTGACTTTAAATTTGTATATACTAGTATACTGATTCAATATGCTTTTGTGTATCATTTCTATTTTGCGTTGTAACTAACATTCACTGTAAATTTGTGCTAGATTAAAATCCATTTTGTAATGGAAAAAAAACGTAATCTAACAATCTCCCTGGTACATCAACCTTGTCGCCTCCTACCTTTTTGCAGTGTCTGTCATAGTGGCTCTGGTCCCATCGCTGCTGCAGGTAGCGGCTGGTGACCGGGTTGAAGGGCTGGTAAGACCTGTGCATATCGATGCAGTAACAGCCTTTAATTCAGCCCAGCAGCAGGAGAAGCAGTCACAGCATGTGAACTGGAGTTTGTTTGCACGTTGTTGCCCAGAGACGTTACCCCCCCACCACACACACACACACACACAGAAATACAGCTCATGCATAACCCCCCACCCCGCCCACACACACATACACATACAGCCTTACTTTTTATTTGAATTAAAACTGTACTATTATCGTTTTATTGCACTAAACATCAATATAGATGCACATCATTTACTTATTTTGGGCAGTAAGAACTGCATCTCTAACAATGCATCTTAAAAAAACGGGCTGCATTGATATGCACACCCTTAAACTAATACTTGGTTGCAGCACCTTTCGCTTTCATTGCATCACTCAGTTCTTTTGGGTAGTTGCCGATCAGTGTGGCACATCTTGATGTGGCGATAATTGCCCGGTCTTCTTTGCTAAACTGCTCCAAATCTATTGCCTCTTCAGATCATCTATTAGATGTTTGACAGGATTCAGGTGTGGACTTTGGCTGGGCCCTTCTATAGCCTCAGTCTTATTCCAGTGAAGCCATTCTCTTGTTGATTTGGGTTGTTTTCGTGCTGAAAGAGGAAGTTCTTCTTCATCTTTAGTTGTCTAACAGAAGGCTGAGTGTTTAATGCCAACACTGGCTGGTTAAAGTTCCCTCCACCTTGACTAAGCTGAGGAAAAAACAGCCCCAAAGCATGATACAGCAACCACCGAGTTTCATTCTAGATGTGTTGCTCTTTTGGTGATAAGCAGTGTTATTTTTACACAAAATATCTCTTTTTGGAACTATGTCCAAAATATTCCCCCTTGGTTGCATGAGATCATAACACATTTTACATAACAGGAACTGTATATTGGACAAGGGTGTGTAGAGTTTTTATATCTGGAGCAGCCTCAGTCCAGCTCCACTCCGGTCCATGATCCACCCTTCCGCTCCAGCTCTGCTCTGATCCATGATCCAGTCCCCCGCTCCGGCTCTGCTCAGACTCCTGTCCGTGGTCCAGGGTCCCCCGCCCCGCTCCTGCTCTGCTCAGACTCCAGTCCGTGGTCCAGTCCCCCGCTCCGGTGCTACTCCGACTCTGGTCCGTGATCCAGCCCTCCACCCCAGCTCCACTCTGCTCCGTGATCCAGGCCTCTGCAACGGCTCTGCTCCGGTCCGTGATCCAGTCCTCCACTGCAGCTCCACCCTTCCGCTCCAGCTCTGCTCTGATCCATGATCCAGTCCCCCGCCCCGGCTCTGCTCAGACTCCAGTCCGTGGTCCAGTCCGCCGCTCCGGTGCTACTCCGACTCTGGTCCGTGATCCAGCCCTCTGCCCCAGCTCCACTCTGTTCCGTGATCCAGGCCTCCGCTCCAGCTCCGCTCTGGTTCATGATCCAGTCCCCGAACCTGGCTCTGCTCTTACTCTGGTCCGTGATCTAGCCCTCCGCACCGGCTCTACTCTGGAGCCGGTCCAGTCCCCCGCTTCAGCTCTGCTCCCACTCCGGTCCGTGATCCAGTCCTCCGTTCCAGCTCTGCTCCGACTCCGGTCCGTGATTCAGCCCGATGCTCCGGCTCCGGTCCATGATCCAGTGCTCCGGGATTTGGGTGTGTTGGAGCCAGCTGCCATTAGCCCCGCACAGCTACTGGTGTGTCCCTGTCTGTGTCACTGTTTACTGGGATCCCTACACCTGGAAGCTCCGGAATCTCCCATACAGTCATGGAGAACCTGATGCCGGTCCTGGTTCCGTCCAGTCCGGAGAGCTGACCGGCTGTTTCTCGGCTTTTTCTGTGTCCTTCCCGCGGAGCTGACTGTGATGGCTGCTGTCCATTGAACTGGGAGCACGTTGACCGCTTTGACTCAGCAGCTCAGGAAGCTTGTCTTGGTTGTCATCGGTGTGACTAAAGGAAGCTGCGGACAGTGAATGAATATTTCCCGGAGCGGGTGAGTGGATCGGTCCTCTGAGCGATGCTAGGCGGCCATCCTCCCAGTTAGCTTAGCGGGCTAGCTGCTGTCTTTGTCTGGAAGCTAAGGGACGTGAGTCCATCATCGGACACGTCCTCCTGTGACCCGCTGGTTTGCTTTGACCTTAAACTAACCGCTGCTCTGCTGCTCCGCTAATTTCGCCTTATCTCTGGATAAATTTCAAAGCTTTAGTTTATCATGTTTTGGTTCAGGAGCGGATTTTGGCTGCAGCCAGTAAACACGAAGCTCAGGTATTTTCATTGTTTTCACGCAGCTGCGATGTTTGTAAAACTTCCCAAAGCTCCACTAGGTGCGTTTTATGGGCTTATATCCTAGAATGACAGTTAAATTAATAATTAAAACAATAAAATGCTCTTCAATCAATGATCCGTCGTTAGCCCGTTCAGATAATCGGTCAGAATCAAACACAGCAAAGCAGGTTTCAAACTAACGCGGATATCTACAGGGTTTGACACGTAAAGATGATTAAATGACATTTGTTTGACTCTATTAAAGACATGTGGAAATAACTCGGGACGATATTTGGGTGCAGTTTGACAGGCGTGACGGATAGTCCACCTGCGTCCGATAATAGACGCCGTTAGCCTGTCAGCGGGCCATGCTGGGCCTGGGTTAGCAGCGGACATTATCAGCCGAACCGTTACCCAGCGAGAGGCAGCCTTCTGTGGGAGTAACGGTGCTGATATCGACCTGAAGCCCTCATGAGGCCATGGTTCTACGGGGGAGGCTTGTTGGTAATCAGCGGTGAAGCTGTTGGGCCGAGGCGCGAGCCGCAGCTAACAACTGCACCGAGCTAACAGTAGCTAACAGCAGCTAACGGTAGCTAGCTGCTCTCAGTGCTCCGTGAGAACAAACGGTTCACTGTCACAACTTTCTATCTATAGAATGATTTTAGGGTTTAAGGGCAGCTGCAGCAAACATTCTGCTTTTAGAAAGTGCGTTCATCTTGGTTCCACAGTAAATATAATCTATATAGTTCCCACATGAGGGAACCTGATGGTACCAGGAACCTGGAAGCAGATTTCCACCTTCAAACAGAATCACCATACCTGGACACCATACCTAGGGCCCCAAGTTCCCCAGGGGCCCCATAAAACTCTGTTTCCATGTATGGTTAATAAAACTATTCACCTATCTGATCAGTCCATTTGCTGCACATGTTCAGAAAGGTCCAAACAGACAGCAACAAACCCATTTGAAAACAAACCATGCAAGAGCAGTGTTGCCAACTTAGCGCTTTAGTCGCTATATTTAGCCACCACTTTTCAGACCCCTCTAGCACTTTGATTTGAAAAAGTGCCTTAGCCAAATCTAGCCACTTTTTTCTGCTACTGGAGACTTTGGAGACAACATCTATAAGCGTCTTGGGGAAAAAAAGCAGGGAAACCTCTGAAACGGAGGTGGACAATTCCAGCTGCTGAGGGCCGGTATCCTGCAAATTTTAGATTTCCAGCTTTTAATGTCATTATGCTGTCACATGTACAGAGGTGAACCCTCTGCATCTAACCCTTGGAGAGCAGTGGGCTGCCACTGTGTGGCATCCGGGGAGAGGTGTGTGGTTAAGGGTGTTACTCACGGACCCAAAGTGGAGGCTGCAGGGATGGGGCTCAAACCCGGAACCTCTGGATTCCAGGCGCTATGCTCTAACCAGCAGGCCGCCCCGCTCCCCTGAGATGAGCCTTTTGGTTCAACACACCTGAATCAAGTAATGAGATGATTGAGAGGAACTGACTGCGTAATGAGAAGATGTTGGACCAAGGATGGATCTGAAAGTCGCAGGATGCCAGTGTTCTGTCAGACCAGCATACCCATAGTCAGTACGCATCCACAAGATGTCACATTTGCATTTATTCCTTTAATTTTCTAAGAAAAATAGACTTTAAACTACCTCAACGGACATGTATATCTTTAGTCATGTACCAAAAAAGCTATTTATGCCCGCTAAGGTAGTTTAAAGTTTATTTTTTGTACAAAACTAAAGAGATAAATGGGTTTTGACTATGGGTATGCTGGTCTGATGGGGGGGATGCTGGTCTGACACCCCTGCTCTAAAACCTGCAGGACGGGTAGGCATTTGGGTAGACAATTTTAGACCATGCATGTATAAAATACTACAAATCTAAACAAATATATCAGTTATTTACGTGTCTGTTTACTTGTGCTATTTTATGTTGATCCACCTCATATTGATCTGTATCAATAGCAAATCCATAATCTCTGCTTTTTCACTTGAAGGTGTTTGCATAGTGGTTAGAGCAGAGCTCTGTGCTTTGAAAAGGTTGCAGCTCCCCCGGTTCGATCCCCACAGCCTCCACTCTGGGTCCCCAAGCAAGACCATAAACCCCCACACTGATCCCCAGGCAGCACACAATGGCAGCCCACTGCTCCCAAAGGGGATGGGTTAAATGCAGAGCGGGAATTTCCCCATTGTGGGACCTTAAAGAGATTTACATTACATTACGTGTTAACATTCCAAAAACAAACCAATCCACTGGACTTTGTTTCCAAGTTTGAAGACGTTTAGCTTTCCATCCAGGAAGCTTTTTCAATTCCAAATCTCTTTTAACATCACATTATTTAACGCACGTTTCAAACCAAAGGCTTCAGGCTGAGGCTGAAACTTCCACATAAACGGAAGTGAAGGATTAAAACCAGACCCCTGTGCTACAGTTGGCTGTTTTAGAGACCGGATGACGCTGTAGTTCCTTTCCTGTTCTCAGTGTAGCGTCACAGAGCCGTCACCAGGGGGCCGACCTGCAGAAACGGGCCGGTGATGCTTGGCAGGGGTTCTGGTTGGGCCTTTCCTGACGGCCTGGGACTGTGGAGCAGAGAACGGCTTAACAGGTCAGAGCAGGCTCCCTCTGACTTCAGGGTGACGGTCTTCTGTCATGAGCATACCCCATCAGACCAGCATACCCACAGTCAATACCCCTTTATCCCTTTAGTTTTGTACAAAAAAACCGATTTACTTTTTTGTGTTTTTTGAAGCATATGGCGATCTGCTCTTAAATAGTTTGTTTTGTCCACTAAAAGGATACACGCCCGTTGAGGTAGTTTAAAGTTTATTTTTCATACAAAACTAAAGGGATAACTGCAGATCTGCCCTCTGGTGCATATGTATGGACTGGTCTGACAGCACAATAGTTGTGAGGAAAGCTTCAGCCTCTCAGATGTTCAGCATGTGTGGTGGGTCGATGTTAGTCCATCGATGGCTCCCCGCTCTTATTTTGAAGTGCACCCGAGCTGCTTTGCTCTTCCTGTCTGGTTCATTCATCCACCTTCTGAGGCAGGCAGCGCCTCTCCATCTTCTATTTTATGATGGAGAGAGGGACACGCGTCACCTCGACTCTGATATAGATCCAGCTCGGTTCTGAGTGTTTTAGCTCTAACAGAACAAAGTGTTTCCTGATGGGGTCTGAACCCAGAAGCCTGTTCTGTGCGGTTTGCTAACAGTAATCAGACTATGAACACACATAGGAACCACAGACCTATGCGGAAGGTTCTGTTAAATTCTGATGAGGACTGGTTCAGAAACCTGAACTCTTCGTTCAGCCAATCAGAGCCTGGATGTGGAGGTGATGGAGGACGAAGGAGCGCAGCAGGGATGAATCAGTTAAAATGACAGATGGAAAAATAATATTGACTTAGGTTAGTGGAGGATCGTTCAGACCCAGTCCTCCAGAACTCAGTCCCAGCCGATCCTGCTGCTCCTCTCTGCCCTCCGTTGTTGAGCTGATATGACCCTGAAGCAGCATCATGGTTCTGCTCAGACAGAAGGACCTCAGGAAGCTCCTGGACTCGGGGTACTGTGAGCATCTCTGGTGGAACCAGGACGATGTTGTTTGTAGGCACGATATTGGGATTTTGGCCGATATCTGATATGTCGATATTTTAAAACCCATGTAGCCGATAACCGATATCGATACCGATGTTAAAGGTGGACAAAAATAAGTAGTCATTGAAAATGGCAGTTTTATTATTCATTTCTGACACTTTGAAAAATAATACTACTAAATATATTTTCATATGCTGATATCAAATTGATTTTTAAAAAACGCTGTATGGATCTATTTTACTTTCAAAATCTCATGAAATTTCAACGTTCTGTTACAAACTCTCGATGATATTTTGCAAATTCTTGTGAGATTTTGTTAGTAAAATAGATCGATACCGCTGGACAATATATCAATATATAAAAATATGGCAAAAGTGTTTTGTGAATTTTCGGGGGATTTCGTAGCATAACGATGACATATAGCAATATTTCATTAGTAAAAAGAGATTGATAAGGTGTTTTTAAATGGCAATATATCAGCATATGAAGATATTGTGATATTTTAATGTATCAGTATTTATTCCCTGTTTTAGAAGTTTTAAGTCTGTAAAAAAGAAGTTTTTGAGGAAGAAGTAGACTTTAGAAACTCAGAAGCTGATCAAATATCGGGTTAAATATCGGTGGGTGGCCGATGTCCGATATTCAGTTTTAAGGCCGATACAGGCCGATACCGATAAGGGCTGATTATATCGTGCATCCCTAGTTGTTTGGCTTTCCATGTTAAAGGAAAAGATATTCAGAATCCAAACTATATGAAATTATTCCATCCTGTTCAATAAATGATCAGTGTTTTAATTCAGAGTACTTTTTTCATCTGAATGTGCTTTTACTGGAGGCAACCATGTTTGTCAAAGAACACTACTGCCACCTACTGGTTTGTGACGCCACGGTGCGGTATCCGCTGTTGATCAAGTCCCAGTGCTGTATCTGGTGTTTGTCACAACGCCAGCTATTATCCAAGTCATCTTGAAAACATTCTTCTTCCAAATGTTGGCTACATATTACGGTTTTTTTCTCTGGCCAGAAGTTCGATGGTAAATCCTTCCTCTTCAAGTTGGCAATCCCAATGACCAAACCCCGTCCGTGGAGGATCATGAGTCAGAAAGGTGGAATAACTCTTTTTTCCCACCTTTACCCCGATGTATTCCAGCATCCAGCCGCCATGCGTAAGGGCATTGTCAGTTTCACTATAGCTCTGGTGAATTTCAATGGTGAAGTCCTCTGGAAATCTTCAATAATTGTTGTTGATTGCAGATGTGTCTAGTAGTTCCCATTGATTCCGCTTGTAAAGCTGGGAGAATGGCGCTAGGCTTACCGCAGACCGCGTGACGTCACTGCTGGAAGATGTTTGGCAGGAGGGAGGGGTTACTATATTTGAGCATAAATGGCCGCTCCCAGACTCGGTGTGTGTGTGTGTGATTATTATTGTTGTTACTGATTAATCTTAACAAATTCATTAAATCACCAAGAAATGGCTAGTTTTTACGATTAAATAATGATCCATTGATTATTCCTGGCTGACCAGACTTTTTTTTTAAGACTTGTAACTCATTTGGTAAAGTCCTGGATGGAAGCTCCTGCTGTCTGACAATGTGGAGACGCCGTTGGAGCTTATCTGTATTCAAAAAGAAAACTGAATGAGGCAAAAAATATATATATATATATATATATTATGTTGTTATATATATATATAAGGTTGGTTATATATGCTATATATATATAAAAATAATAATAATAAAATATCAAATCTTATCCACTAGACTTTTGTTTCCAAAGTTTGAAGACGCTTATCTTCCATCTAGGAAGCCTTTTCAATTCAAAATGTCAGAAATAGCGCTGAGTTCCAGGTTTTATAGAGTGGACTAACAAAGCCTTGTTTTGCATGTTTTCTAAGCCAAAACAAGGCTTTGTTTTTTTGCTTTTTCTTTGGAATGGCTATGACCTGGATGAGTGAGAATCTTCACCAGCTTAAGGTGGGGTTCTTTATCTATAAACCGGGGGGCGGAGCGGCTGGAGAGCTCAAGTGAGAAGCCACCCGTCCCCTTGCTGGGGGGAATGAGCTGCCAGTGTGGGTCCTTGGGCAAGACCCTTTATGCTAACGCCTGCTTTTGTTAGAGCATAGAGTCTGGAATCCAGAGTTTCTGAGTTCAAGCCCCACTCCCAAAGACTCCCACTATCTGGATCCCTGAGCATAGATCTATGACCCCACACTGCTCCCCGGGCGCCGCACAATGGTAGCCCACTGCTCCCCAAGGGGAGGGGTTTAATGCAGGGAGTTTATTTCATTGCTCTGTACTGGTGATGGTGGAATGACAATAAAATGTTTGAAGCAGAGGTCACCAACATGGTGCCCACAGCCACCACATGGGGGGTACCATAGCATCTAATGAAAACAGAACAACTCACCATTGGACAAAGTTTGAAATGTTATGTTATGCTGCTGCTCTTATTTCATCATTCATAAAAAAATTCATTATAACAATCATTTAGAACATGTAAGCTTTTTATAGGGATTTTTAGGAATGAAAGAAATAATAGAATGTATTTTTAATGTTTAATAAATGATTTCTCTCTAAATCTTAAGATATTTAAATCAACACTAATTTCTGACTGCACTATTAGCTTGATTTGGGATCCAGCTCGATTGATTGATTAGCTCCATTCATCTCTTGCTGCGTATCGATTCTCCTCTTGGAATCGAATCCGAGTCGCATATAAAGCTGGCGGGGCGGACTGGGCATAAACGATCACTGAAACATTTAAAAAACAGAAAAATTGAACCGTGATGGGAGTTCAGGAGGACAGACGGCGGGTAAAATGGTGATCCTCTGTGAAGCTCACCAATAAAACCAGCAGCAGACAGCTCTTTATGGAGGAAAGTTCAACAAACTTTTCATATTTTAATGTAAAAACTACCTGTTCTAAGAGATGCTTCCCAGACTCATGGAGCTGAGCTTTCCTTTGTAGCTGCTCTGGTTTTTAAAATGTTCTTTTATTACTTTTTATAATAGTTCTTGGTCAAATGTTGGAAATCATTTCAATTTGTGGGGCAAAGTGACAGAAGTAGGAAATGAAAATACCCACCCTGCATCGCAGCAGCGTCTTTATGCAGTCAGTTTGACATGGGGAAAAAGTTAGATCGGAGTTTAAAAAGTCGGTCGATCCATCTCTGAATGAGTCATGTGACCAAGAGCAGCCATAGCTGCAATTAAACACCAGAGCTAATTACAGCCCTGCTACGCTCTGAAACTGATCCGTGCCAAGCTCAGTTCCTTACCACCATTTCCACCCCACGCTTGCACGGTTCCTCGCCTTCTAGCGGCCATTTACGGTACTACTGCTCTCTAGAGTTAAAAAAAGCAAACCAACATGGTGGCGCACGTAACATTCAGGAAGTAAATTCACCAAAGGCTGCCTTCTTCGCCTGACTCTCCGCAGAGTTGGCTTTTAGGTGGATACGACAAACGATAGTCTCATCAGGGCTTCCAGACACAGGAAACAACAACAGACTTTGAGGTTTATCTCACTGCTAAGCAGAATCATCACTGGAAATCGTGCGGAACGGTAGGGAAGCTAGGATTTTTAGGAATGTCTGAAGTTTTCCTGATTACTGAGGCTGACTGTAAGGAGATGACGCGGTCTGCCGCGTCAGAATCCATTCAGAACTGAGCCACGCGTAGTCCTACTGATGAACTAGTACCATGGTAGCGCTGTTCGGGCTGGGTCTGGTCCGGTTCAATTGTAATGCATCTTTCACCAATAGTTATCTTGGTTACTGTGCTCAGACCTATCTCTGCATGGTTTTATAAGGGTAGTGGAGATGGGGCTTATGCTCTGACCTGACAGACATGTTTTTGGTTCCGTGATGGAGGATTTCATCTAGAGGTGAAAGTTTCCTCATCTTTAAGAACTCCAGGACCTGCTGGTCCAAACTGGTCTGATACCAGAACGCTGAAGTAGACTGGATCATTTAAAGACTATGCAGTTCTGCCAGTGGCCTATAGGGGGATCAAAATCTGAAAGCTAAAGGTCTAGTGCCCCTAGTGGTTAAAAGTTGTTTCTCCAAAAGAGAAAAGACAAGTTAAAAAAAATTAAAATAAAACTAAGACACCAAAATTGAATTCAGACTATTTATGTGAAACCTTGGAGCCAAAGAGGGAGAGGTGGGGGGCTAACCATCTCCTGTGGAACCAACTACCAGTTTTCGTCCGTGAGGCTGACACCCTGTCTACTTTTAAGGCTAGGCTTAAAACTTTCCTTCTTGATAAAGCTTATAGTTAGAGTGGCTCATGTTATCCTGAGCTATCTCTATAGTTATGCTGCTATAGGCTTAGACTGCTGGAGGACATAGGGACCCCCATTTCATAATTCTATCTCTATTCTCCCACTCTGCAGATTCTGTTTGTTCAGTCTCTAAGGCTCTGCTTGACACTAAAGAAATAAACCGACTTGACTTGAATCTCTGCTTTCTCCAGGGGAAGAGGAGCTGCTTGAAGCCGGCAGATGATGCTGTCATTAAGGCCCTGCTGAGCATGAACTGAAGCTCATCTAAGGTCTGAGATGGGTCGGCCTCAGTCTCTTCTGGTCAAGGTAAGGGAGTTCAGGCAGACCATCCGGTGGTACCGACCATCAACAAACTCTTAACACAACCTTTCCAAACATTTTAGTTATAGTTTGGAGGCTTTCATTTATTATTATTATTTCACAAACCCCCCAAACTACCAGCCTCCATATTAGCAGCCAATCTTGGGCCTCAGATCTGTCCTGCTCACAGCGTGTGATCAATCAGGGGAAAGCTGAAGGTCATCCAAAAGAGTCCAAGTCATCAAAGCAGCCGCTTTTCAAGGAAGCCTAAAGTTTTTTTTTTTTACGGCACTAGTGGCTCGTTTTTCTATGGACAGTAGGCTGACAATGGAAGTGGCAATCTAAAAAAGAACCCGCCCCAAAAGTGCAAAAAAATTGTAGTATGTACTAATTTCCAAAGTTATCACAGATGTGGTCCCATCGCCACATTGAAGCAGCCGTTCATCCTAGTTTATGGTGTGTTCTGTTTGTTCTGGACACGTCTGGGGTGAAAAATAGAACTGGAGAAGGAAATAAAACCCACCTGGACCCTTTAGCAGTTAGTCCTTATCTGCCGTTTAGTCACACTGTTTATACAACACTAGTAATTACTGGTGGACACATCCAGGACAACTCATCACCTCAGAGATTACACGGCCCATTAGTGACGGCTACAGACTAGTGATGGCTACAGACTAGTGATGGCTACAGACTAGTGATGGCTACAGACTAGTGATGGCTACAGACTAGCGATGGCTACAGACTAGCGATGGCTACAGACTAGTGATGGTTACTGACTAGCGATGGCTACTGACTAGCGATGGCTACTGACTAGCGATGGCTACTGACTAGCGATGGCTACTGACTAGCGATGGCTACTGACTAGCGATGGCTACTGACTAGCGATGGCTACTGACTAGCGATGGCTACTGACTAGCGATGGCTACTGACTAGCGTTATAGCTACTGACTAGCGATGGCTACTGACTAGCGATGGTTACTGACTAGCGATGGCTAATGACTGTAGCGATGGCTAATGACTAGCGATGGTTATGGGCCTTTCAGACAGGCTGCAACGACCGCACTGCTGCGCTGTGAAACCCATTCTTTTCAATGGTTTGCGCCGCCAGGGCGGTCTATCGCCAGGCCCAGCAAAGAGCAAAGCGCAGCGCGACCGCGACCGCGAGCTCAAGCGCAGGCCAGGTCAAAGTTGAACTATGTTGAACTTTGACCGCGGCGCGCCGTGGATTTAATGCACGCGTGGCCAATAGAAACCATCGGCTGGAAAGACCAGGAAGCAAAATGGAGGAAAAGCTTATAAAACGTGTGTGTCTGAATTCCCCGAACTATATGACACAAGTTTGCAATTTCTTTCACAAGCGGGAACTCCCCAAGCTGCTCTCTGGACCTGAGTGTTTCGTGCACCCACAGCCTCTTCTTTCTTGCTGCTCTTTTTCTTCGAACTAGCAGGGCTAGTGCTAGCGCTTGCTTCTTAGCACGGATCAGATACATATTTGCTGCTGACCAAAAGCTGGAACAACAAACAAATGACTAGACCCGGCAACCCAGCCGGGCGCAGCGCAGCGAAAGCAAATGCGCTGAACCCCGCGGCCAGCGCAGCGCAAATCGCTTCCTATCTGAAAGGCCCATTACTGACTAGCGATGGCTAATGACTAGCGATGGTTACTGACTAGCGATGGTTACTGACTAGCTGCATGGCTAATGACTAGCGATGGTTACTGACTAGCGATGGTTAATGAGTTATCTTGAAGCCAAACTATTGAGGCTGCATTGATTCTGCCACCTGCTGTACATCCAGGAAGCTTTTTCAAGAAGATCTCTGAAAGGGGGGGGTCGTTAAAGGGAATTGTTGGCCTGGCTGAATAGAGACATAGACAGGTATGGGGCATTGCAGGCTAACAAAGAAGCCAAACGACTCCCCTTATTCCAAAGCAAGGGGTGAACCCGTTTCATCCGCTTCTATTTGCATGTTTTCTAAACCAGGGGTCTTCAACGCTTTTCCCTATTATAGATATTGTATAAAAATAGTGTTCTATCAAACTGGTCCTATAGTCACTATTATTACTGATGGAGTAATGTAACCAAAGTAATTCCTCCCGTGATTATTAAAGCATTTCTGATTCCTGGTTGATGGACAGGTGTTGTGGAATGAAAACGGTGCTCAGCTTGAAAGAGCTCCTCCGTGGTGTCGCTGGAATCGTGTGTGCATTGGATGACTGAAAGACATCTTCTGCCTCCATTTAATCTGTTTACTACAGTCTGTTGGATTCATGTTCATGTGGATTTAAAGACATTTTAATTAGTGAAAAAATTGCAGCAGGAATATTAAAAAGTAACTATCCAAAACTTTTGCGAAAATCCCCATGCAAAATTCTCCAAGAACCCCCTAGGGTCACGGACCCCCTGTTGAAGAACTCTGTTCTAAAACCAAAAACAAGGCTTTGTTGGGCTGCTGGATAAAACCTGGAACTCAACGTTATTCCTACAACAATTTAAATTGAAAAAGCTTCCTGGATGGAAGATAAACGTCTCTTCAATCTTAGAAACAAAGTCCAGTGGGATTGTTTTGAAATTTTTGGACTGACTCTGACCTGGATGACTGAGAATCTTCACCTGCAGGTCTAACTTGTAATCTTTTCCTTCTCAGGAGGCGATGCGGGAAACGGTGCGGAGGAGAAACAGGCTGCTGCCCTGAGCAGGCTCACTGCTGTAGGGAGGAGCGCGGCCCTCCTGCCGCCCCCCTGCGGCCCCTCCGTGGCGCTCTGGGACGTTTTGACTAAGATGTCCCTCAGCAGCAGCCCTGCAGGTGGGAAAGGTGTGGACTCCAATGCGGTGGACACTTACGACAGTGGTGACGAGTGGGACATCGGTGTTGGGAATCTGATCATTGACCTGGATGCTGATTTAGAGAAGGACAAGTTAGAGATGTCGAGTAGTAAGGAGGGAGGAGGCATGGCGGCGCCCCCTGGTGCCGTGGCCGTGTTACCAGACAACATAAAGTTTGTCAGTCCTGTAGCCGCCATGCAGAGCAAAGATGGTAAATCCAAATCGAAGCGCAGCAAAAACTCCAAAGAAGGTGGAAAGACGTCAGTCCTGGAAGCAGCTAAGAAGGAGGCTCAGAGTAGGACCCAGGGAGACCTGAACCCCGGCGCTGCTCCATCTAAAGGAGCTGATGCAAAGGTAGGTAAAGCCTCCCGCAAAGATGCGGCGTGTGGCAAAAGCAAGAAGGAGAAATTGGAAGCTGCCGCCACGCGGATGGCGAACAGTGAGAAGGACTCTGTAGTCGCCCCTCGTAACAGCTCCTTTGAGAACCCGCTGAACCCTGACCTGAGCCCTGTGGACCAGTTTGGGAACCTGGCGCTGGACTCTGCAGGGATCAGCCAGGTCGTCACCATGGTGACGGAGGAGGAGGTGGACGACGGCAGCGACTGCCGCAGCCTGAAGAAAGTTGCCAGCGGTGAGAAGGTGAGAGAGTCAAAGTCGTGTTTTTTCTATGTCTCTAAACTAGGGTGGGTTAAAACGACGCCTTCATACGACGTGAGTCTGTCTGTCATCTTCCTCCTGCAGATGGAATCTCCTTTCTCATCCTCTGCTCCTCCTCCTCCTCTCCACCTCCTCGGTGCCGCTGCAAACAGCGGTGACATCTCCTCTCCGTGCGAGCAGATCATGGTTCGCACGCGCTCTGTTGCGGTGAACACAGCGGAGGCGGCACTGGCGACCGAGCCGGAATGTCTCGGGCCGTGCGAACCCGGCACCAGCGTCAACCTGGAGGGCATCGTGTGGCAGGAGACTGAAGACGGTGAGCAAACCATCAACCTGCCTTCAGCATCCTGAGGAATCGATTTAGAACCGAACCGATGTCCGCTGTAGCTACCAGATCTGCTTCATGCCAGTGACGTTACGCTACACACCACGCCACATTAAGTAAAGCATTTTTGTTGCCCAGACAACAATAATTACATCACTCGGTGTCCGTGGGCCAAGTCAGGAGCTTCTGTAGCCTAACGGCCTGGTTATCGTCCCCAAGCAGCAGTGTCTCAGATATTTTTGATTTATGCCTAATATTGAAGCGTGGTCTCCGCTTATGTTATTCCACGCCACAACGCCAGAGGGCCAATCAGGAACTAGCTGTGGGTCTAGATGTCACGGCAAAGGCGGTGAGGAATTGAGGGTGGGGATTGTCCAACAACGGATTGTCCCAACAGCGATGGAGGGAAAAGATGGCGAGGGATCCAGGTGAAAAAGGCTCCCCAGCATTCACCAAAGCGCATCTTCGCTCTTCTAACTGGGTCCATCTTCAGTTGTTTTCCTCAATGGCGGTCAGACAAACAAAATGGCCGGTAAGGAACTGTTATCATTAAAGATGTGAGTTTGTCACACCCTGCTATGGGCTGCCTATTGGGCGTCAGAACTGACAGGATGGGGATCCGAAACCTTGTTCCATCAAGGACCCGTTCCACTTTTTCAAAACCCAAAATCCAATACTTGCGTTTGAACTTATCCAATACCTCCTACTCCGCAGGTCTGAAGAAATTACGTTTTTATTTGTTTCCTCCCGAGGTCCTGCTTAACATAATTGTATTGTCCCTCGAGTCACCACAGCATTTAAAATCCCTAATCGAAATCCAATCACTGCAATATGTCCCACCAATGTTTTGGAATGAAATTGTAAGCAAACAGATATTAAAAGTAAAGTCAAGTGATTTCTGGCACTTAACTTTGCTCGCGACCTCGAGAATGGCCGGGTTGAAAAAGACTCCTCCTCCTCCTGCTGCTGCCGCCAGCTTCCTCACAGTCAGAGTCTGTCTTTCATCACATCCCACTCAGAGTACCGCTGGTAAGCACACAGGGCTTTATGGCTTGTCCGGTCAGTTAAAAATTTTCAGTAATTGTGAAATCTGTGTTATTTGCCAATGAGCATACAATCTAGTTAGCTTGAAAATGAAAAATAGAAGTTTCAGACGCGCTCTGGCATTGATGATGTGTGTTCAGATTGGCTCAGTAAAACCACAATTAGGTTATCATGATGCTTTAAAGTGTAATGTAAAGAAAACAGGAAATTTTGTTTTTTTTAGAAACATGTGACATTAATACAGTTGTATATTGCTTTAATTATGTAATTAAACTACTGATGCCAACTTTTATATGAAAAATTACATTTAATTTAAAAATACAATAATTTATTTGTTAAATATTTTCCTAATCATTAAAAACATGATGAAAAGTGACAGTAGACAATACATTAACCAACAATTGTGAAAATATATTCTAGTTAGTTTTATGTCATTTTGAAGTGGCCTATTACATTAGCCATGTTTATTGAAGGCTAGAAACGTTTTTTGTTATGCTCACTTGTTAAGCAATAGAAGCAATACCAGTTCTGTTAAAAAAATTTTGTTGCATCGCCTTTCCACCAAATAACAGAAAAGTATAGTATAGTGGTATCGATAAAGACTCGGATCGATAAGCAGTATCGATAAAGGTATCGATATCAATAAATATACAGCGATCCCCATCCCTAGTCAGAACACACGCGTTTTAATCCCTAATTAGGACAGTTCTCTCTGTGGATATACAGTTATAATCTTCATTTTGCACGTTTCAGAGATTTGGGAATAGAATGAGACCGGCGTCTTTCAGCTAAGAAGGAAGTGTAATATTTATATAAGGCTGGAGCCATAGATGTCTAATCATCTGCTATGATGTTAAATATGATGATGTGGCAGACTGGAAATGTATAAAATACCTTTTTAACTGTTAACCGGGGCCACTTCCTGAGAGGGGAGCAGCTGCCCTCTGTATATTCTAGGCACTTTATCCGATCTCAGTAAGATTATAATTTCTATCAGAACTGTTGTCATATCTCCTGGTTATTTAATAAATATACATTATGAAGTGTTATTTAACCTCTTACACACCCTAAGGGGTAGTATAAATAAATTTCTGCCTGACAAAAAACACACAAAAGTAAATAACTTATAGCCTCACAGCTATTAGATTTAAGAAGAAACTTTTGGTACGTCTGTAAAGGTAAGATGTCATAGAATGGTTTTCTGGTGTCAGCACCATTGTAGCTTTGACTCTGCCTGAAATATTAGGGACAAAATACAAAATATTTTGCATTTTTTGAACCTCGCCAAAATTTTCTTTGAAATAAACATTTGCAAAACACTACCAAAATATTATTTATAGAACAAAAAAGTAGTACAGACTTTTTAAATGTAAATGTTGTGTAAAAATATACTAAATTTGGTATCAATCAAGATGAATCATATTTATTTTAGAATGGTATTAGTGAGAAATCTCTTAGGTAGGAGAGGCCATGTTGGCACATTTATCCAAAAATGTCACCAAACTGTGCCAAATGTGTTTTTTACATCCAATACTGGGGTTTTGTTAAAATTCACAGTCTGGCGTAGCAGCTGGACCACCGGTGGGTCCGTAGGGGTTCTAGGGGTTGCAAAAAGTATTATGGCGAGTGATTTCTTTAAAGGGAAAAAGAACGAGAAAAGGTGCATACCCAGAGCCCCAAACAGGAAATAGTAGTGTAGAGCAGATGTAGATCTGACCAATCAGAGGCCTCCTTTCTGCTGCAGCTCTCCAAAATTGTAGGTGAGCACAGAGTGTCTGTGGAAGGGGCGGGGCATATCTGCGTTAACTGCGACTTTAGACGCCAATGAAATGTCAAATAATAGCAAATATAGGAAATATATTGAGACTCCAAAAGAGATTTGATCCTGAGGAAACGGGTGCAATACACTTCTTCCAGAGTGGAGTTGCCGTATGGTGATGTGTCATAAGATGGCGGGGGCCCAGAGCGAGGATCTAGCCAGCAATAATAATAATAATACATTTTATTGCTAAAGCGCCTTTCTAGACACTCAAGGTCACTTTACAAATAATACAAAAAATAAATAAAAAGACGATGAAAATACAAAATACAGATACAGGAACATAAAACAACAGAGAACAAAAAACAATTATGGATAGGGAAAAGAGCAGTGTATTCACAGTTAGCGAGCTGGAACAGATGGGTTTTGAGTCTGGCTTTGGAATAAGGGGAGAGAGTCAATACTGCGGAGGTCGGGAGGAAGTGAGTTCCAGAGCTGGGGAGCAGAGCGGCTGAAGAGCTCTGCTCCCCATGGTGACAAGGTGAGCTGGGGGTACAGTGAGGTGGATGGAGGAGGAGGATCTAAGGGAGCGGGAGGGAGGTGGCAATGTGAAGGAGGTCTGACAGATATGGAGGAGCAAGGTTATGGATGGCTTTGAAAGTATAGAGAAGGATTTTGAATTGAATTCTGAATTGAACTGGGAGCCAATGGAGTTGGTGAAGAACAGGGGAAATATGATGGAAGGAGGGGGTTCTGGTGATGACACGAGCTGCTGAGTTCTGAAGAAGTTGAAGTTTATGGAGAGATTTATGAGGGAGGCCAAAAAGAAGAGAATTGCAATAATCAATACGGGAGGTGATGAGGCTGTGGATAAGGACAGAGGCAGTATGAGTGGTGAGGGAGGAACGGAGACGGTTAATGTTGCGAAGGTGGAAGTATGCAGACCTGGTAATTTTATTTATGTGAGACTGAAAGGAGAGGGAGGAGTCGAGGATGACACCCAGACTCTTGACCTGAGGGGAGGGGGAGACTAAGGAGTTGTCAATGGGTAGTGAGAAACTTTTGATTTTTGATAGGGTGGATTTAGTGGCAACGAGGAGGAGTTCTGTTTTATCACTGTTTAGTTTAAGGAAGTTTGAGGTGAACCAGTCTTTAATTTCAAGTAGGCAGTTAGTAAGGGACAAGGGGGGGGGAGAGAGGAAGTGGGTTTACTGGATAAATAAAGCTGGGTGTCATCCGCATAACAGTGAAAGTGAATGTTGAATTTCCGGAAAAATACTGCCAAGGGGAAGAAGGTAGGTGATGAAGAGGAGGGGGCCAAGAACTGAGCCTTGAGGAACACCAGAAGTGACAGGGGAAGGGTGCGAAGTGAAAGATTTGAGCTGAATAAACTGAGTGCGGTCGGAGAGATATGAGCGGAACCATTCAAGAGGGGTGTGAGAGATGCCAAGAGAGGATAATCTATTGAGGAGAATGGGGATGAGAAATGGTATCAAAGGCTGCACTGAGATCGAGAAGGATGAGGATGGAGAGGAGTCCAGAGTCAGCAGCTATAAGGAGATCGTTTGTGATTTTTATTAGGGCAGTTTCAGTGCTATGAGAGGGGCGAAAACCAGACTGGAAAGGTTCGTAAAGACTGTTGAGGGTAAGAAAGGTGTGGAGTTGAGCAGACACAGTTTTTTCAAGTATTTTAGAGATAAAGGGAAGATTAGAAATGGGACGAAGATTATTAAAGTTAGTGGGATCAGAACCAGGTTTGTTCAGAATCGGGGAGACAGATGCAGTTTTGAAAAGTGAAGGAACAATACCAGAAGAGAGTGAAGAATGAATAATGGAAGTAATGAAGGGGAGGAGGGAGGTAAGACAGGTTTTGACCAGAGCGGTGGGGAGGGGGTCAAGAGAACAGGTAGAGGACTTGGATTTTTGAATGAGGTCAGAAATTTCAGAAGAAGTGGGCAGTAGGAAGGAGGAAAATGACTGGCTACGGGGGAGGGGCGGAGGGGAAGTGGGAGGCAAGGCGGTCATATGTAATTGCTGGTGAATGGAGCAGATTTTTTCTTTAAAGAAGGTTGACAAAGAATTACAGGTCTGAGTAGAGGATCTGGTACCTACGGCGGGATATTTTCAGCCCTTCCCTCCCCATCGCTGAAAACATGCACTTTCCATTCCTTTATAGAATGGATAGTCCTTTAGAGAATATCACAGGGCTCCATCTAATGATTATTTTACAAATTGATTAATCTGTCTTTTTTTGATTGATAATCGGATAGCAAAAAGTTCCTTAAATAAGATATTTTACTTAGTTAAAGAGACTTAGACTTGTCAAACCTAATTGTGATTTAGTATAAACAATGTGTATACTGAGCGGCTCCCACAGAGAAATAATCGTTGAAGGCAGGATGGTAACCTGGATGAACTGACTGCACAGACCATGTTTTCAGGAGGACTTTCTCACTTCAACATAGATTCAAACTACTTTTTACCTGCTGATCACAGCAAATATAGCAAAGCTGCTCTCTGGCATTGAACACAGGAGCAGCAGAAGCATCAGGACACAGCAGCAGCTACTTTGATGCTGAAATCACGCTAGATGTGGATGTAGCATTAGTGGGTAGTTTGCTCCACCCAGAACTCCTCCAGTGGAAAAGGTTTTTTTTTCTCCTCGTTGAAATTCTGTAGAAACTCTTCAAGGAAATTTTGCTCTCTGGTTATTAATTGACTAATTGGCTAAATAAACGATAAATTCATTCATTCATTCAAGTCGTGGTTAATTCCAGTCCAGGACGGGAATGTCCTGAGATGTGGAGTCCCGTGACCTGCTGGTTGCTCGACGACCAGAGGAGGAGACCTAAGAAATGCATGATTTAAAGGTCCTAAGCACAGCCCTGGAAGTCCGCCGCTGGCCCCGCCCACTCAGAGCACCCAGTCAACATCTTAGCATATCTTAGCTGGTTCTTGACCATTTTAAAAGATAAACTATATTCTATTATTTTCCATGTGAATCCCAGATTGTTCATTCTTCTTTGCCTTTTCTATAAAGTGCTTTAAATCAGTCCTAGCTGTCTTTATCCATGCTGGCTCAGATTCTGACCTTTGAAAAAGGAGGCAGGGAAAGCAGAATAAAGCCTTAGCCTCTCTGCATGCAGTTAGCCTAGCCTTGGAGCTAAACCAGCTCCTGGTAAATGATCCGTCCCCCTCTCCCTCCAACTCAGGACTCCACCTGTCAATCACTCACAAACCATCTGCACTGTGGTGAGCAAATACACTTCCTGTCACCTCAGGTCGTAGTTTCGCTGCACCCAGAGCTCTCCTATCCTTCTGTATTGCAGAGGAGCTGCTGCACATGTTCAACTTTTAATGAGAGGCAATGGGCAAAGAATTTTGCGCCCTAGAGTGTAAATGCGTCACTAATCGGACAAAAAATTGAAATGCACTTTATTCTTCAAGATTAAATATTTATCTTGCAGATCTAAAAATTGTGTTACCATATTTCGAAATATAAATTTTAATTTAAAATATAAAAACTGTTAGAAAGTGTTATTGTGCGGGGCGGCGCCCTGGTTCCCTCTATTGACCAGCCGCCTCTGGTTTATCCTCCACCAAGCTGCTCCACCTCCTTCAGATGCTCTATTTCTGTTGGCTCAAATGTTTCTTTTTTTTTTCTCATTTTTCTGCACTTATTTAAAATCAGAACAAATCTCAAAGCTGATGAGTTTCTTTTTTTCCTCTTTGTTTGGCTGAGAACTGACAGCCAGCTGTGATCGTTTATTACTGTCTGCTCTGCTCTCTGCAGGGATGCTGGTTGTTAATGTCACCTGGAGGAACAAGACGTATGTCGGGACCCTTTTGGACTGCACGAGACACGACTGGGCCCCCCCTAGGTATGCAGGTCCACTGATTTCAGCGCTTAGTCAACTTCTCCTGTTGAGTAAATGGACCTGGGTTATCCAGTCTTTAGGCTGCAGCATAAATCCGTTCTTCTTTGTTCGTTTTCTATGTCTGCTTCTGTCTCTTTGAACCTCAGCTGGTTTTCCTTGGTTGAAAACTTTCAATCAATCTGGTTTAATGATCTGGTTTAATCGTCTCTGACATGTTGTGAATTAGTGCTATATTAATAACTGCATTGAACTGATCTGTAAACTCTTTCCTTGATAGAAAAGCTGACGGTAAACTAGCTCAACAGGCAGCTATCTCTGGGAAAGAAACAGTTAAGCTCCTGTCACACCTTGCAGAATTATCCAGCGTCTGCCTGACGTCCCAGAATCTCCTAAAGCGCTGGCACACTCTGGATCTTTTTCTATTTTCGGCGTTTATACATAGAGTAGGGTTGTCAAAAGTATTGATACTCAAAAAAGTATCAATACTGAAAGGTATCCGGATAAAATACTCATTTTCAAAAGTATCGATACAGCCATCTAAAGTGCAGAATAGTGGAAAATGCACTTTCAGAACACTGTGATTGAATAATTCTGTGCATTTTTCAGTTTCAAACTGAAAAACATCTGCAAAGCATAGCCTAGGAAGGAACACTTAATTTTAATTTTGAAAGATTTTTATCAAGCTTGCTTAATATTTTTCACAGCATACAACCTCAAAATATTATTCTTATTGTTTTTTTATTTATTTCTTCTATTTTTTTATTAATGAAAATATTTCTGTTGAATTTTAGAGTCTTTGTTTTTATTCTTGTGGTATCAAAAGGGTATTGAGTATCGAATATATTATTTAGTATCGGTAGTATTGAGTTGAAAAGTTTAGTATCGCGGATAACACTAACATAGAGTATTCATAACAAGTTCACAGCTTCTGTCCGACAGCCTAACCACTGCATATGATACGATGCACAAGCATCATTTCGTGGGCATCAGTAAAAGCTGCTCCCCTCAGGCGTTTCCCGCTACCAAAAAAAAATAAAAATAAAAAGCAGGTTTTTGGTGTCAGCAGATTGAGCATCATGTCTGCTAGGAAGTGTGTTGGTGGTGGGTGTGAACGCAGGGAGGATCCATCACCCTCACCCTCTGGCTCACCCTATGATGGGGATGAAGTCTGGAGGAGAACTGATGGTTTCCTCCTCCTGTGAACCCCCTTTATACCAAAACGCTGCCACAACGCCATTAAACAGTAGCTGGAAGTTAGAAACACGCTCAGTGCTCGTCTGGAACACGCCAGCAGAGGTGTCAAGTAACGTAAGTGCAAAAACTTCATTATTGTACTTAAGTACACTTTCTAGGTATCTATACTTTTACTCCATTACTTATTTTTCTTTCTACTTCTGACTTTACTCATTACATTTTAACACAAGGATCTGTACTTTCTATTCCTTACATTTTTAAAACAATTGTTATTCTTGGCTTCGGTTTAATGCAGAGGTCAGAGGATCCACCTGCTGGCTAATCCGACCCAACCTGATTTAAAACATTTATAAATTACTGCAAGCTAGATGCCACGACTGATGAGGAACTGACACTGAACGGATCTTTACACATTTATACAAAATGTACCCATAACTTCTCCAACGTATGCCAGAGTTTTTCCAGATTTTCTGTACATCAGGCAGACGCTGGTCTAAATCAAGGTGTGACAGGAGCTTTAATCAGACAAGCTCTGAGACAGTTTTCATATCAAAGGATGAAAAAGAAAACATCCATTTAGTCAAAGTTGAAGCTGAGCCCATTGCTATAGGAGAGAAATGGGACAAAACACTGAAAAACAGGTCAAACCATATCATTTATCATCTCATTCCTGGTTATCTCCTACAGAAAAATGTTTTGATTTTGGCTGGTTAATCTGAGGCGATGTTCTGTTCCACCCCTTAGTGACAGGAGTTCAGGGGAAAAAGTTGACCACTTTAAAGTTTCCCATCAACTGCAAAGATTTGGGATTTATTTATTTATTTTTAGATTGTTTAAATATTTTTTAGTATCAAATAAACATTTACAAGGACACAAAGATGAATGCTTGGATTGCCAGGTATCAGTGGTATTTATAGACTTTTCCAGCATTCGTCTGCTTGAAACCTACGATCAAACGTTTCATTCTGCTGCCTTGAAGCGGTGACTCGTTTCTTATGATGCTTATTTTACAAGCTGACAAAAAAGCTTCAGTAAATACTCATCTTCTCTCGCGGTGTGTTTGCAGGTTTTGTGAATCCCCCACCAGCGACATGGACATGCGCAGCGGGCGTGGGCGGGGCAAAAGGGTGCGGCCCGGCACCAACGCGCCGCTGAACGACAACAGCAACTCCTCTGACAACAAAGGCGGCGGGAGCAAGACCCGCGGAGCGGCCGCCAACAGCAAAGGGCGGCGGGGCGCGGTGGTGGGCTGCGGGGAAGATACCAAGGCCAGCCCGTCCTCTGCCAAGAGGAAAACCAAACCCGTGTCCGATATGGACCCTACCTCCAGCTCCGAGGACTCTAAGGCCTCAAAGCGCATGAGAACCAACTCCACCGGGGTTGCGACGCCTCTCCCTGTGGGGAAAGCAGAAGTCCTGCCCCCCCCACAGCTGGAGCGGACTTGCCCCTCCCCCATTCTGATTGACTGCCCGCACCCCAACTGCAACAAAAAGTACAAACACATCAACGGGCTGAAGTACCACCAGGCCCGGGCGCATAACGACCAGGACGTACGGCTGGAACAGGACGGGGACATGGACTACGGCGAGGAGCACGACCCCGCCTCCTGTAACGGCGCTTCCTTCTCCCCGGCTCGATCCAACACCCCCAAAGGACGAGGCTTCGATGCCCCCTCCCCCTCCTCGGGGAAGCAGACGCTGAAAGGGAGGAAGAAGGGGGAGGGCGACGCGGAGGCGACCGATGGCGGCGAGGAGGGGCTGTGTTTAACCGACGAGGCCAGCAACGACGGCGTGGACGACAGAAAGGCCAGAAGAACGTCGGCCAGCAGCAAACCCGAGAAACCGGGTCAGAAAGGAGCCAAGGCGGCCCGGCCTCCGGGCCCCGGAGCCGCTCCCTCATACTCCCCCCAGGCGTCTTCTCCTGCTTTGAGCTCGGCCGTCCAGTCGGTACCCAGCAGCCCCCAGCTGAAAAACAGCCAGACCAAACCCCCCCCACTCTCAGATCCCTCCTGCAGCCCCCCCCTCGCTAAAGACAAGAAGAAGAAAGACAAGAAGAAGAGGGACAGCTGGAAGGAGGAGGACAGTCCCGTGGCCATGAGCAAGGCCGGCCGGCCAGAGGAGGGGAGGAGTCCGTACTCCGATACCGCAGACACTTTGCTCAACGGCTGCGCGGAAGCCCAGCAGAACCGCCTGGCCAGCATCAAAGCTGAAGCCGACAAGGTCTACAGCTTCTCCGACAATGCGCCCAGTCCGTCCATCGGCGCGGCGGGCAGAGCCGAGACCGGCCTCGCTACGCCGCTGCACACGAGCCAGAACGGGGCCGACAACGCGTCCGTGAAGACCGGCAGCCCCGCTTACTCGGACATCTCTGACGCAGGCGAGGACGGAGAGGGGAAGGCAGACGGCGTGAAGGTCAAACCTGATCCCGATCAGGGGCCCCGCGAAGGTGCCAAGAAGGCGCTGTTTCCCCCCCAGGCTCCCAGTAAGGAGTCGCCGTACTACCCCAACTACGACTCGTACTACTCTCCAAGCTATGCCAACCCCAGCCCGGGTGCGGCCGCAGGACCTGCGGCTCACCTGGAGGCAGCAAAGGTGAAAAAGGAGGAGGATTTGGAGGTGGTGGAGGAGGGTAAGCTGAAGGTGGAGCCTCCTGAGGAGAGGAAGGCCGAAGCCGTCCCTCAGCAGCCGTCTGTCATCCAGCAGCGTTCCAACATGTACGCCCAGCCCATGTACTACAACCAGTACTATGTGGCTCCCTACCCCTACGCCTCAGACCCCGCCTACCACAGCCACCTGCTCGCCTCCAACCCTGCTTACCGCCAGCAGTACGAAGAGAGGCAGCGGCAGGGCGACAAGAAGCCAGAGGCCAAAGACCGCGACCCTTCTGCCAAAGAGGAGTGGAAGCAGAAGGCCTCGGTTCCTCCTTCTGTCTCCGGCACCTCCTCAGAGGAGCGTGCCAAGGGAGCGGTGGCCTCTGCAAAGCCTAAGGATCCCACAGCTCCTTCAGAACAAACCAAGTCGGTGATCATGTCTAAAGGAGAGGAGGTCAAGGTCCCCAGCAGCCAGGCTGACGGTCTGAAGATGAAGCTCAGTGAAACGGGGAACCATGGGAAGGAGGAACCCAAAGCAGGGCCAGAGATGGGCAGAGCAGCTGCTGTGGACTCCTCCATGTGGTACAGACAGGTAACATCTGTCACCAGTGATCCTCCACTCTGTCACGATGTATCAAAGCAACAACTTTCTTCAAACGATTCATCTTTCAACATTTATACTTTCACTAAAGGTCTAGTGGTGCAGAATCGAAATATGTTTCTTGTGAAAAAGAAAAACATCATTGTATCTGTAACTGTAATGTATCTGTTGCTCCTAAAGCTTCTCAGTCATCCAGGTCAAAGTCATTCTAAAAAGGTTTAGTCATGTACAGACCGGCGCAACATCTCTCGCCTTTAGTGCAGGGTTTCCACGGGTCGCTAAAAACATTCATTTTAAATTAGTAATTTTTTTCTTTTTAAGGCCTTAATCCCCATTCAAATGTATCAAATGGGATTATCTTGACATTTAAAATGCTTTATTTAAAAGAAAAAGAAACAATTTTGTCAAATATATTATATTGTGATATTTTTGCTATATATATTTTCTTCTCAGGAGCCAGACTCGCGCCTGTGGTCCTACATGTACCCGAGTAAATACTCGGAAGCTTCCAGGCTGCAGGAGGAGGAACGATGGAAAGAGGAGAGGGAGCGAGAGAGGAAAGCCAAGGAGGAAAAGCCACGGGTGAAGGAGGAGGTGAAGGAGGGGGTGGAGAGCAGGACGCCACACCCCCCAGAGGAGCACCAGGACAGAGGGAAGGAGCCCCGCGTCCCCCACATGCAGTTTCCCTCCCCTCTGGCACAGCATCAGGGCTACATGCCCTACATGCAGGGGCCGTACGCCTACAGCCAGGGCTTTGATCCCAACCACCCCGGCTACAGAGGCATGCCTGCTGTCATGATGCAGAACTATCCAGGTAAGACCACAGAGGATCGGCCCAACATCAGAAACCATCAGCTGGAGAAACGGAGGCAGAGAGATAAATGGCAGCAAGTTGGTTTCCTACATGGAGGAGAGTCATTTAACGCTCGTTTTACTGTAAAC
>JAGKQL010000036.1:1687917-1700633 GCA_018398635.1 Cyprinodon brontotheroides
ACGCTGCAGGAGCGAGAGCGAGACTGGGAGAGGGAGCGTGAGAGAGAGGGCGCTCGGCCCCGGTCCTCTCCTTCCCAGCGCGTCCTGCCCTCCCATCATCACCTGGGATACCCTCTGTACGACCTGTCCTACGCTCCGGGTGAGAGCCACATCCTCTTCTTATTCCAGATGTTTTCTGATGTGACTGGAGCAGGAAACTCCATCCTGTCTGGTTCTGATCTCCTTGGTTTGAGCGTCCTCCTCAGAACCCGGCTCAGCATGCGGATTGTTTCCACATCCAGGATCAGATCTCGGCGTCTCTGATTGGTTCCCTTTATTTTCAGGCCTCTCATCTTCAGCGATTGTTGCGAGCCAGCAAGCGTCCGCCCCGTCCATGTACCCGCCGCCGCGGAGGTGAAACTGGTAAGAACCTCCTGATCGACTCACAGCTGCCTGTTTTGATCTGAGGCAGCATCAGGCTGCACAGCTTCATCTGAACATTAGACTATCATTTTATATCTTTGCTTTTAAAGTCCTCACATGGTCTGGAAATATGGAGGAGACTTTATTTATTTTTCTGGCCCTGGAAAAGTTCAGCGCTCTGTTTCACGAAGCAGGTTTACTGAAAACTAGGTTTCTAAACCTGAAAATAGGAAAAGAGAGTTTCCTCTGTTTCTGTTGCCATAGTTACTTTCTCCCCAGGGTTAACCTGGTCAGCAGCAGGTTTTCTTCAGGTAGTGTCCTCTGTCTCTGCTCTCCTTACAGGCAATCACTAGGTTTTATTTCCTGAGTTTTGTGCATAAAAAAAAAAAAAAAAATCATTCACTACGTTCATCAGACACATTAGGTTTTAAAAACAAACATTGCACGTACGTTTGACGAGGAAAGAGCAATGTACCGCTGCAACCTCCTTGCTTTGTTTTTTTTTCTTTTCATAAAATAGGCGTTTTTCCAGTTATTACTTTGTTTTTGTCAACACCGTCAGACACAATAAAAAGCTAATTATTTTTTATTTATCTGGTCTATTATGTATTTAGAGTTTTTAAATTATTATCTGGCATTGTTAGTACACATATATGCTGTTAAATATTTACTTTTGTTAATTTTCTATACTGTTTCACAAGTGGTCCTTTAAAAGATCTAACATCATGTTTACTTTAGGCCTAAAGAGAAAATGTCATGTTTTTTGTATTCAACAAACATATTTTTGTATAAAACAGAGTATTACTTTAGTGACAGAACAGCACTGAAGGAACATATTGTAAGCATATTCATTTAAAACAAATAAAATACCCTCTGACGGTGGTGACAATGGCTTCATTACAACATACAATTAAAACTGTATATAACTTAAGTCAATGGTTTCTTTCTTATTAACTTTATTTAACTATTTGATACTATTGAAAAAATAACAATGGTGAGCACTGTGACAAACATTTTTCAAGGAATATAAGGTACAATTAAGCAATATCATTATTAGAAGTACCCCATCCCCATATCGTCAAATATCAAATCATCATAGTAAAAAATGAATTACCAGTAAGAATAATGTACAATGCATCACTGAGATCATGTTAAACTGTCGTCTAGTGTCCCCTACTCCTGCTACAGCCTGTCTGCTCTGAGCGGTGAAAGTGAAAAAGTGAAACCTCACTCAAGCAAGCATTCATGACACGGCGGAGACACAGTAGACATGCATGAGCTGCATTCAATTCAATTCTATTCAGTTTATTTCTATAGCGCCAATTCACAACACAAGTCATCTCGAGGCACTTTCCAGTTCACCAGATCATACAGTCAAAAGTGATTCAAAGTTTTCTATCTAAGGAAAACCAGTTGATTGCATTGACTCATTGACTCTTCAGCAAACCCTCACAGTAAGCATGCTTGTAGTGACAGTGGAGAGGAAAAACTCCCTTTGAACAGGAAGAAACCTCCAGCAGAACCAGGTTTCAGTGTGAGCGGCCATCTGCTGAGGTCGACTGGGGTTCACAGGAGACAGAAGCAGAAATAGAAAAAGAAGCATAGATACAAAAGCCTAGCCTTAAAGTAGACAGGGTGTCTGCCTCCGCAGGATTAAAACTGGTAGTTGGTTCCACAGGAAAGGAGCCTGATAACTAAAAAGATCTGCTTCCCATTCTGAACTTATAACTTAACTTAATCCAAACAGGAAGTGAACAGGCCCAAACAGGAAGTCCCAGCCAGTAGAGATTGAAGAGAGAGAGATTTTTTTTCATTTCTTCATTATAATCTCTTGTTTCAGTGAGGTGAAATAGGCTCTTCCTGTTGCCTGTTGTCATGGTGACTCATCAAATCGGTGCTCCAATGATAATGGCTTTCCATACTTGATGCGTACGCGTTTAACTCAGAGTGGACCTGGCTAAAATTGATGGAACTAATTCATAGCAGCCGTTGTGAAACCGAACACTCAGAGTTCCCGACTTTAGGTTACTTCAATTTAGAGGTACGGATTTGAACCTGGATTTGTTAAACCTGCTTCATGAAATGGACCGCTGAAACGATTTCTTTCCAAACTCCTTAAAGCACAAAAAAACAACCAATTCTTAAATTATTTGTTTAAATGAATTAAAAACAGGAAAGAGTTCTCTACCATCACCATAGTCAATATCTCCTCCATCTGTGAGCTGAAGACTGATCAATGGTTTAGATGTTAGCGGGGATGTGGGGGGCGACCTGTCCAGAAGCTCCTCCCTCTCTGACCTTGATGTCTGCTGCCTCCACAGGTTGGCTGGCCTCCACCCGTAAATCATGTTTGACCTCTTCAGCCTCTGGACCCAAACGCTTCTGCTGGTTCCGGGTGGTACAGCTGACCCGACGGCGCGGACCGTCACTGGATTGTCTGCTGGCCCTCAGGGCCGGGTGGTCAGAGCCGCCGCCCGGCCCGCCGCCGCCTCACTGTTTCATGTTTTGATGCTCTGGAATCTGTCGCCATTGATCACCTGGCTGCGTCCTGGAGAGACGGACTCCCTGAGAAGCTCCAGAGACCGGCTGAGGAGGCGGGGTGTAAATGTAGCGCGATGTGTGTGTGTGTGTGTGTAAATACTGTACAGAGGAATTATTTTAAGAGATCTGTTGGATGATGTCTGATTTCTTACTCTTCTTTTTGTCTGTTAGCCTGTTTTTCTACTGTTGTTGTTCTGATATTAAACCTGTAGCTGTTGGAAAGCTGCTGGAGCTCCCGTCCTTTTTTAGACCACCAGAACCGAGGGGCAGACCCAGCAGACTCTGGGGAAACTGGGTGGGAATCAAAAGAACAGATTTGGTCCCAATGAGGAGAAATTCTGTGGCAGGTCGGCTCGATCCGATTCCAGGAAGTCAGGTCTGTGATCTGGGTGGAAGTTAAGAGGAGGTAGCAGGATGCTTCCTATCCTAGCATTCCTTCAGCTCAACACTACAGGATGGAAAAACCTTCTTACTGGTCGATGTAAAAGTCTAATCATCTAAAACTGAATTAAACTTTAAACAGGAACTGCTGTATCCAGAACACCTCAAATGGAAAAGCTTTACTTTTACCTGGTTTAATTTAGTAAAAAATGTATAACAAATCTTTAGCTGTCTGATTATTAATAAACAGAATAATTGATTTGCTAGATAGTCATTCGTTGCAGCACACAAAAAAATATCCCTCTGCTAATATTCAAACTTAAATGAGCGAATCCCTCATTTAAAGTTTGATTATCATGTTCAGTTTATTTCTATAGCACCAATTCACATCATGACATCTCGGGTCAATTTATAGATCCAGATCAACCAGATCATCAGTCAAATTGATTCAAAGCTTTCTATCTAAGGAAAACCAGCCCGATTGCATCGACTCATTGACTCTTCAACCGTCCATCACACTAAAAACGTAGCGGCGGTGGAGGAGAAAAACTCCCTTTGTGAACGGGAAGAAGCCTCCAGCAAGAACCGAAGGCTCGGTGGCGGGAGGCGGCCCATCTTGCCTGACTGGCGAGGTTCAAGGGGGCTGAAACGGACTCATACAGGAGGATCATATAAAGGCAACTGGAAATCAACTCCACAGGAGGCGGCTGCATCAGGAAACACACAGCCAGGCGAGGCGAGCTCTGAGCCAGCTCCCATGCCAGAAGGATGAAGAGAGCACATCCAGTTAGTCACAGTCAGAGAAACAGGACTACACTGCAAAAACAAGCCAAGCTCAACATCTATAAACAAAAGTGTTGATGGCAGCAGCACGAAGCTATTATATTTCTCTCCAGGATGAGGTCACAGCCAAACAGGAACAGACCAGGATGAAGCTACTATGAGAAAAACAGAGAGAGCAGAACGTTAGAAATCGAACTAACAGATTCTGCAGTGGGAGAATAGCGATAGAATGGGGTCCCTATTTCCTCCAGCAGTCTAAGCCTATAGCAACATAACTATAGAGATATTCTCAGGATAACCTGAGCCACTCTAACTATAAACTTTATCAAAAAGGAAAGTTTTAAGTCTAGCCTTAAAAGTAGACAGGGTGTCTGCCTCCACGGACTAAAACTGGTAGTTGGTTCCACAGGAGGAGCCTGATAACTAAAAGATCTGCCTCACATTCTACTTTTTAGAAATTCTAGGAACCACTAGTAAACCTTTGGCACTAAAATAAATCCCTCTGCTAATATTCCATATTAAATTAGCTAATCCCTCAGTCTGCTCTGACCTTTCTGATCCAGAGCCTCAGTGTTGGGAGTCCAGTCCAGTTTGTTGTTCACTATCTTAATGTCATTCCCTGGATGTTCACTGGTGGCAGTGGGGTGGATCTGCTTCTGTGAAAGTCCACCACTACAAAGCCTTTTACTGGGGATTTATCAGAACAAACATGGACGCTGTTTTCAGATATTCTCCTCGGCCCGTTATCCTGGTCCTGACTCGCCTCATCCAGTCAAAGCACGGCCCTAAATCCTGACCTGTTGGCAGGCATGAAGAAGCTGGATCCCTGGAGATGCTTCTTCATTGGCTCAAAGAACGCCGTTGGTTCTGATGAGCCTGAGCGGTTAAAGTCCAAAACCAGACCCAAACCACTGCCTTTAGATTCGAGGTCTTCAACAGGGGGGTCCACAGAGGTACAGCATGGAGGCCGCTAAAGTTTTGGTTGATTAGAAATTTTTTTTTTTTTATATTTCCTCCTATAATTTTTCCCGCTAATTGAAATGTCTTTAAATCCACATTAACATGAATTCAACAGACTGTAATAAACAGATAAATGGAGGCAGAAGATGTCTTTCAGTCATCAATGCTCACATTCAGTGACACACAGGAGCTCTTTCAAGCTGGGCACCGTTTCATTCACAACACCTGTCCCAGCAACCAGGAATCAGAAATACTTGTATAATCACAGGGAGAAATTACTTTAGTTACATTACTCCATCTGTAACAGAGTGACTATAGGACTAGTTTGATAGAACGCTATTTAATACCATATATATAATTAGGGGGTCGCTGCTCTATCTCACCATCAGTTTGGGGCCCTTGGCCTGGAAAACATTGAAGACCCCTGGATTAAATTATAATTAAATGACTGAGATCTTTTATTTTTGAGATTTACAAACCGTTTCAGAGTATTTTGTAGAGCAGCCATTAAACGACATGACTTGGATCAAACGTGTCAACAAGTTTCTAACAGTTTGCTGAAGTTTTGGGCCATTTCTCCTGACAGAACTGGTCAGAACCTTTTCAATGAACTGATGACAGAGCTCTACGAAGGCCACAGCGTGAGCTTGGATGGATCCAAATCCTTTTATTTAGAATAGGGATGCAACTAACAATTATTTTGCAAATCAATTAATAATCGGATTGCCAGAGGTTCCTTTAAGTTGAAACTATAACGTTCTTGACAGAGCAGTTTGACAGACAGAAGTATTTTTTTAATCTTAAATGCAATCAATCTTGGTATAATTCCTGCTCTAAGTGGGTCGCTCTGTCTGCTAAAGGCAGGTTTTAGAGTCTATACTCCAGTTAATGATTAATCAATTACTAGATTTGTTCACTATTTTAATAATTGATTAATCCCATTAATTGTTTCAGCCCTAATTTAGAACATCAGTAAAATCCCACATTGCTGAAATAAAGTGCTGCAGAGAGTCCAGCAGGTTTGTGCTAAAACGTTTGCTGATCAAGGCTAGGGGGCGCCGTTTGTAAACTAAAGCTGTCAAAAATTAAAAGTAATGTTTACAGTTATTTAGCATGTTTTAAGAGAAAAACGTTTTTGTTTTTTCCCCCCCCATTAATTTTCTCACTACGTCATTCATTTATAAAAATGTTAAATATTTAGTTTGGAGCTAAATATTTAATTTGCTAACTACATATTTATTTAAGAAAGTAATTTTATAGATGACAATGAAAAAAATAACCCCCTTATTTTTCTCTTAAAACATGCTAAATAACAATAAATATTACAATTGTTTTTTTGCTTAACTTTACAAACAGCGCCCCCTACGGGGCTAGAAAATAAAATGGGCTGCAAATAGTCACCTTAAGATTCTATCAGCCTAAATGACAGAGTGCAGGCATCAAATAACAAAGTACAAATACTTTAACTTCAGTTGAATTATTGGCCATCTATGCTTTACTGCAATAATAATTTTTAGACAACTTTTTCCTTTCTCCTCCTATTGTTTTAAAAACATTGGTCTCAGTTTATGTTTCATTTAAGCTCATTTTGATTCTGGCCTGTTGGCATTTAAAAAAAAAATTAAAACCATCAAAATAATCAGTTTCATCCAGATAATTTCTCTGTGGTTGGACTTGGTGCTGCCCCAACTTGTTGCTCACCACAAACCAAAATAAAGTTTTTCAAGATGATGCAAAGTTAAATGTGACACTGTTACCATTAGTTATAAAACTAAGAAAATGAATTTTTAAGGAAGTATTCATCCAGAATGGTAGAAACATGTTCCTTTAGGGTAGAGCAGTAAAGATTCTGGCATTTCAGGAAATAAAATGCATTTCTTTTATACTTTATTTTTAAAAATGGTACTTCTACACTTTGACTGGAGTAAAAAGAAGTTGATCCTCTAACTTCTACAAAAGTGTTTTTAAACAGCAGGATTTATACTCTACTGGAGTAATAAATGTTAACACTTTAGACACCGCTGGAGAAATGTCATAAAGCCCACTTCAACATGTCCAGCAGGTTCTGTTATAAACTCTATTCACACCGAAATAAAACCGCAGCAGATGAAAAGAAAAGCTTTTATTACAAAGTACATGTTAGATTAATAAAGTCATGTGATGTGCTGAGCTCCAGCAGAACCGGTTTATTACACGTCCCGCCTGTGGTGCTGTTCTGGCGTATCGGCGACGGAGGACCCAGCTTCTTCTTTCACACCAACACGTAGCGGACACAGCCCCCCCCTCTGATCTCGCGAAGCCGCTGACAGTGGCGCAGCATGTTGAGGATCCCCTGGAAGCGTTTGTCCACCTTCATCTGGGTGAACTCGCAGATGTCATCCTCTACTATAAAAAACTTTCCTGCAGGATATAAAACAGCAGAAAATTAATCCGTTTCCTTGAACTCGGCTGTCTGAAGCGGGAAATGCTGTTGATTGATTTTGTCGATTTGGGGCCGATTCTCCAGTCGTGGGAGAATTTTTCCAATCGGGCGACTTCAGCCTGATGGTGCGTGGTGTACAGGGGGTAGCGAGGGGCGATCAGCCTCTGCTGGCCACCTCCCCATCAGGAATCGTAAGATCAGGAGAAAAATCATGTTTGAAATTCAGTCGAAACGCTTAGGTGTCATAAGGTGGTCGTGGGCAATCGCTCAGTGCGCCAAACAAGGATTCTTGTGCGATATGAGTGAAATTGAGTTCTTTCTATAAAACTGACAGACCGTAGCCACGCTTGCTCAGCCATGTCTTTGTCCAAATATATTGTCGCCTTTTCTTTTGGGGATTTCAGCATAAAATTGCCCAAATTACCAAGGGCAGCGTTTTCACTCTAGTGAGCTTCATATTCCTCTGCTACTGGTTTGGCTTCCCGGATAGACAGTCCGAGTAGCGCCATCTCATTAAGGAGCTGAGTCCCAGCTGGTTTTAGACGTACAGTGTGAGCAGGTAGATCGCATCAGAGCTGTGAACTCTGTACAAAACCAACTCGCAGCGTTTTGTCGTACAGTGTGAGCTGTAGCTGCGTGCAACGATTGAAGATATCCTACTGCATACACCCGGCTTGAACATCAAGGTTTCCAGCAAGCTTTGTATGAGGAGTTTCCTCCCATGGGAGGCAATGGACAGGCAGCATACCTTTGGTATCTTTGGTTTCCTGGTCCTTGAAGCGCTGCTGCAGTTTGCGGGTGTGATTATTTAGAGCTCTCATGGGTTGAGCGAGGATCTTGTACTTGGCGGTCAGAGCGGTGTTGACCCTTTGCACCGCCGCGTTGAGCTGCTCATAAGACACACGACCCTTCATGTACCTGAAAACACACAGAAGACTCGTCACATAGAGGCTGGGCTCTGCAGACCCAAACAGGCTCAGGGGCCACTCTCTCCAGGAACGTTTTAATCTGAAATCCTATTTTTCGTTTATGGTAATCATCCGAGGAGATTGAGTGTGACAGGAAAGTCCAGACTCACTGAGGGATGCCGTTGTACTCCTGAGTGGTGATGTAGTCCATCTCTCTGGCCAAGCTGAGAGCTCTGCTGCGCTTCTTCACCGGTTCCGCTTGGGTCGGCTGAACATCTGCTGCCGTGTTTTCATTGGCTGCTGGTTTGTTTTCCCTGCAAAAGCAAAACAGAGTCAAGCTGCGAGCGTCTGACTACAATGGATCCTCCAGCATGTCTGGAAAACCAACATTTTCTGTTCAGTTTAACATCGGTTCCGTCAGACCAGCATACCAGCATTTATCCCTTTAATTTTGTACAAAAACAAAATTATAATATTAATTACTTACCTCTAGGTGTTTTTTGAAAGTATGGCGACCTGACCTTAAATAGTTTTTTGGTCTAAAGGGATGCACACCTGTTGAGGTAGTTTAAAGTCTATTTTTCATACGAAACTAACGGGATAAACAGGACTAGCATACATGTATGCTTATCTGACGTACTGCACATGTGTATTGACTAGTGTTGCACCGATACCGATACCATTATCCAGCACTAAAATGGTCGGAATCACAGAGTACCAACAAATAGGGCAACGATACCATTTTGAGAGCCAAAAGTTTATTTAACTATAGTAAATGCATGTAAAATAATAGCAAATATAGGAAATAATATGTTGAGACTCCAAAAGACTTTGATTTTGTCATTTTTTATAAACAAGTCTAAATGAAAAATGTATTTTGTTTAGAATAGCCCTCTAGACAATTTCATTTCTTAAAGTGCAGCCTTGGTAAGGTCAGCAGCAGTTGTTGTTGAGCTGCTTCTACTGCCTGCAGCTCGCATCTCTTCCTCCGTTCGTTATTTTCTGCTGTTGTTTTGTTGACATCCGTCCGTAGCACTCCGCAGCTTTTTAAGCGGTCAAAAATGTCTGGATTTAAAACATTTTGTGAGCGTAGCTCCAGCAGGCGTTGGCGTTCATAGATGCGGGTTTGATGCCTAGTCTGTATCGTTTTAAGCGCCATATTTTGTGAAAATGCCTTGGGAGTTGTCTGAGTGGAGTTGCCGTATGATGACGTAATAAGAAGGGGCGGGGCACCTAGCAGATCTGGTAAACTACAGCTGCACAGATTTAAACACGCAGACGCCGACGGACGGAACCAGAGATTCTGCCAGAACCTTCAGAAAACCAAAGAGAGGAGCTGAGAGAACTGAAGCGGAAATCTCTGCAGGATCTCCAGGCTCTGGTCATCTGGGACACATCAAGTTTTCGCAAACAGGAACTAGCCTCCTTTGGACCTGAGATCGATAGTGTCAGTTAGACACGCAGTATATTCTGGAAAACTAAAAATGAGGCTTATTAAGGAAGAAAGGCAGCTTTGGTTCTGCTGGAGGCCCGCCTCCAGAACGTTATGATCCATGGCTTCTCATGGGTTTAGATCTGTGTGGGAGGAAGCCATTTTGGGCAGATTCTCCCTATAATCAGTTTAATTTAAATTCATTTTTAATTGCCCCAATTAAAAATAGAAAGATTTAATCTTCATCTTCCTGCTGTGCTGATGGGCAGGAGCCTTAAGGGCCACGAGCTGCTCAGTGTTCGGGTTTTACTGCTGGATCATTACCAGTTAAGGTGTTCATGACTTCAATAGCCCCATTTCCACTACCCTTATGAAACCGCGAAGCACGCCAACCCAGGTAGCTGTTGAGTGTAAATGGCACACACAACTCAACCGAACCGCGCTACCATGGTACTAGTTCATCAATAGGGCTCAGTGCGGATCAGTTCTGGCTCAGTTGTCATAAGCAGACCGCGTCAGCCTCCGTAATCATTCCTAAAATCCTAGCTTCCCTACCGCACCACACTATTTCCAGTGATGATTCTGCTTAGCAGTGAGATGAACCTCAACATCTGTCGTTTCCTGCATCTGGAAGCCCTGATTAGCCCACCCTTTGTTGTATCCACTTCCCAAAAGCCGACTCCCGACTTCCCCTGACTCTCCGCAAACTTCCTGAATGTTACGTGCGCCACCATGTTGGTTTGATTGTTTCCCTCTAGAGAGCAGTAGTACCGTAGATCCCCACTAGGAGGCAAGGTACCGTGCAAGCATGGCGTAGAAATGGTCGTAAGGAAACAAGCTCAGCGTGATGAACTGATCCAAGCTCGGCACGGATCGGTTTTCAGAGGGTGGTGGAAATGGAGGTAATATCTGCTTTTCTGATACTTTTTGTTCAACGAGGAGAGATATTTAACACAGTGAGATTTTCTCTAAAATAATTCATCAGACCATCACTGTTGAAGGAAAACATGATGCTAAACTAGATGTTGCTATAGGCTTAAAGTCAGAGGGAAGTCATATTTGAATGTCAAAAATCATTCTGGCTTAAACATGTATATAAATGTACTCTTTATCAGACCATATTGTCCATTAATTTAAAATCTGTTGGGTTTTGCGTTATCTTTCTGCAGGCCAGTTAGTTCCTACGTCAGCCACGAACACCTAAGTGGGTCAATCATATATCAATGGTCATCTGTCAATCAAATGTTTTCGTCAAAAGCATCTTGATTCATGTGTCGCAGCTAATATACGCAACAGTTGAAATCAGAATCCTTTTCCTTTTCCATTGAGTTCCGTCCCAGTGTTCACGGGATGGGATGGGCGTCTGTGTCTTCAGCAGGTAGAGCTAACAGAACTGTAGCAGCGTTTAGCGAGGCAAGGGCTCAAACATGTGCGGCTGGAAGCCTTCTACACCAAACCAAGCTTCTGCTGCCCTGGCGTGTCCTCTTCCCCACAACATCTTCATCCCCGCTTTCCTCCTCTAAATAAAAAATGGATGACGGAGGAGATTCATCCACGACCTCCGACACTTAAACTCTCTCCTCTTGCATGTTTCCTCTGTCCATAGCGTTCCTTGACAGTGTCGTTTCTAAGTCACCAGTTTAGGTGCTACTTGGTCCCAATGGAATTTCCACAATTGGGAACCTACTAGCACACTAAGTTGCTAACTGGTTAGCAAGATGCTTCCGATAAACCGCAAGTTACAACCAGAACTTGCTTTGCGATCCTTCACAGGCATTAACAATCCTGCCCTCTTGATAATTCGACCAATCACATTCAATTTATTCGGTTGTGTAAAGTAGGGCACCACTTTCGAGGAGAATTCAGAAATGCAGCGGTTGGAACAGCCAGCTTCCCTACGACTTTGAGACTGATTTATACTCATTAACCGGGTCCGGCTAAGTGCGGTGTCGCCAGCACCCAGTTATGCTCTCACTATATGGCGACACCACTGCTGCAAGCTCCTCTCCAAAATGGTAAGGTGACCGCAGACAGACAGGAGGCCTCTGCATTTTGGGACCGATGCATCCGCGCTCGCTCCCCACTATGCATATTTTCCTGTTTGGTACCTTACGGCTGGTTTTAGCTTTTAGTTCTGACCGCCATTGTGGAAAATGACTGGTGAAGATGGAGCAGCAGTTGTTTAGGTGCGCAAGAACGCTTTTGGGGAGCTTCTCCCACCCGATCTCAGCTTTTGCCCCCTCCATGTCCCTCTCCGCTGTTGCACAAACCGCCCCACTTCCTCACCTCTCGCCGTGAGCCCAGCACCCACAGCTAAGTTCCTGATTGTCCTTCTGGCGTTGTGGCGTGAATAACATAGCGCAGACCACACTTCAATATTGGGCAGAAATCAAAAATATCTACAACAAGTTTACTGCATAATCGCTGCGGACGCATAACCCTCAGGCCTTTGTAGGACTGCTGGAGGACAGCAGGGACAACCCTTTTTCATCATTCTGCTTCATTCCTTCTCTCTATCTTCCCACTCTGCAGAATCTGTGCTGCTGCCATAAACATTTCCTGCTTCCCAAAAGCTTTTTTCTCATAGTAGCTTCATCTGTCTGTTCCTTGCTTGGCTGTGACTCCATCCTGAGAAATATTAGCTGCACTTATTGACACCTTTATATTTATAGATGTGTTGAGCTTGGCTTGTTTTTCAGTGTAGTCCTGTTTCTCTGACTGACTAACTGGATGTGCTCTCTTCATCCTCTGACATGGGAGCTGGCTCGGAGCTCGTCTGCCTGGCTGTGTGTTTCCTGGACGGGGCCGCCTGTGGAGCTGGTTGACAGTTGCCTTTTGTATCTATGCTTCTTTTTCTATGTCTGCTTCTGTCTCCTTGAACCCCAGT
>JAGKQL010000036.1:1701133-1722245 GCA_018398635.1 Cyprinodon brontotheroides
GGGGGCGCTCTGAGGGTGGAGCACTCTGAGGGTTGAGGGGGGCTTTAAAGGCGGGAGGCGTTCTGGAGGGTGGGGGTCTCAAGGGTGCAGGGGAGGCACTGTAAGGTTGGGGGCGCTCTAAGGGGGTGGAGGCGCTCTAAGGGTGCAGGTGCTCTAAGAGTGGAGCCGCCCTGCAGGGTGGAGAGCACTCAAAGGGTGGAGGCGCCTGAGGGTGGAGGCTTCTAAGGGGTGGGGGCACTCTAAGAGTGGAGGCGCCCTCAGGGTGGAGGCACCCTAAAGTGGGAGGTGCTTTTGGAGGGTGGAGGCATGCCTGAGGGTATAGGTGCTCCTGGAGGGTATAGGCTCTGGTGGGTGGCGCTCTGAGTGGTATAGGCTCTGAGTGGGTATAGGCGCCTTGAGGGTGGGAGGCGCCTGGAGGTTGGGGGCGCCTAAGGGGAAGCGTTCTGAGGGGTGGAGGCTCTAAGGGGTGGGAGGCTCTAAGTTTGGGGGGTGCTCTGGGAGGGTGGGAGGCACTTCTAAGGTTGGGGGCGCCTCTGAGGGGTGGAGGGGCGCCTAAGGGTGGGGCACTCTGAGGTGGGGGCACTCCAGGTATAAGCAGGGCGCTTCTGAGGGTTGGGGCGCTCCAAGGGTGGAGGCGCACTGAGGGGTATAGGCCTGGAGGGCTCTGAGGGTGGGGGCGCTCCAAGGGTGGAGGCGCACTGAGGGTATAGGCTGCTGGGAGGTATAGGGTGGGGGGGCTCGCAGGGTGGAGGCACACTGAGGGTGGGGGGCTCAGGGACCTACAGTTACTCCCACCAGAAACGCTGACATTTATTGTTATAGTTAGACATTAATGTATAAAAAAATAACAAATAACAGCCGATTCCGACTTTAAATCTGCAGCTCTCCTTGCTTCTCTCTGTCTCTGTCTGATTTATCAACCTCTTTACTAATATAATGATGCCAGAAAGAACATTTCAAAAAATATAGAAGCTCTGCAGTCTGAATCTGTTCAATAAGACAACATGTTAATTTTAACCTGGAACTGGGAGTCATGGTCCTCTAAAAGCCAAGATTTTATAACTAGTAAAGAAGAACAAACTATGTTTTCTCAGCTTCTTGCATTATATTACCAACTTGTATAATTGTTGCCATTTTTAGCTGAAAAAGCTGCGGATGTCTAACGACGTCCAACGATGGCATCTCTAATCTTTTACCCAACCCGTCTGCTAACTTTTACTTTGACATCTATCAAAGTAGCTGCTTGTTAATGCTGCTTTGTGTCTCTCCTCCTCCATGTACCTACTATGTGTGCAGTGAAATGCGACTGCAAATCAGACGTCTCTAAACAACAGATGCGATGATGTCAGCGGTGATGATAGCAGCGCGAAAGAGGAAAAAAACAGCGACTCAAAATGCTATGAACACAGTTAGCTGCACCCGACCTCTCTTACCTTTGGCTAAAGTTAAAAAAGACAGAAACTAATGGTGGGAACTATCCACACCAGTCCTTCAGAAAGTTACGCCTGTGCAATATAAACTTAAAGTTGTAGGGAAGTCATATTTAAATGTCAAATCATTCTACCCAAGCTTAAACATGTATATAAATGTACTCTTTATTAGACTATATTGTCCCAAAAAGTTAGAAAATTTCTAATTTTAAAAGAATCCTGTCCTAAACTCTGTGTTATTTCATTATTTTATGCAGGGCAGTTAGTTCTACATCAGCCTGAACACCTGTAATTCAGCCAATCATATATCAACGGTCATCTGTCAATCAAATGTTTTCGGTCATAGCATCTTGTTCATATGTTGCAGGTGATATATGCAACGGTTGAAATCAGAAATCATAATCATTTCCGCTTCCCATTGAGCTGCATCCCAGTGTTCACAGGGATGGACGTCTGTGTCTTCAGCAGGCGTAGAGCTAACAGAACTGGCAGCGTTGTTGAGGCAAGGGCTCAAGCATATGCGGCTGGAAGCCTTCTACACCAAACCAAGCTTCTGCCGCCCTGGCGTCCTCTTCCACAACATCTTCATCCCGCTTTCCTCCTCTAAATAAAAATGGATGACGGAGGAGCACTCATCCACGACCTCCGACATTAAACTCTCCTCTCTTGCATGTTTCCTCTGTCCATAGCGTTCCTTGACAGCAAGTGTCGTTTCTAAGTCACCACTTTTAGTGCTACTTGGTCCCAATGGTATTTCCCATTGGGAACCTACTAGCACTAAGTTGCTAACTGGTTAGCAAGGTGCTTCTGACAAACCGGCCACAACCAAAGATGGTTGCAAACCTTCTGCCACAACAATCCCGCCCCCTTGATAATCGACCAATCACATTTACTTTATTCACTCGTGTAAAAGTCGGGCACCACTCAGGAGAATTTGGAACTGCAACCGTTAGAACAAACACTGTTTCCCTACTGTAATTTAAATTTTACTTATTTCTAGTTCGCTTTTGCAGCGCCGTTGCCAACTTTAAGCTTCCTTTCTATTTACAGCTCTCACCTTTTTTGGTTATGATAATCCGGAGAAACGGGATTGGCCAGAGAGACGGCTTTGTGGAAGTTTTCGTCATTGTTGATTGGAAGGAGATCTCCGTGGACGTCAGCATATTCCAGCAGCACGTCGTCGCCATGGATATGATGGATGGTTTGGAGGATCTGGTAGAACTCCTTGAAGCCACCGAAGCTGTTCCTCTTCAGACCAAAACGGCGATACTCCGCCTCGAACTGCAGAAGGAACAGCACACATTTTAAAACCAAAGAAAAACTTTTTAAAAGTATGAAATCCTTTAATCCCAATCCAGATAAAACTCCATAAATTAGCCTCCAATATAACCGGATGTCACTATATATGAGACATTGGAATAAAAACAAACATCTTCCTCTTCATTGGTAGAAATTATTTTTCTTTTAAATGAAACTTTTTGGAAGAAGTTGATGCACTTTTGCGATTTCTTTGCAGTGATAATCCAAAAAATAAAAACAAACTAAAGAGAAAGGGAGGGGGGAATTAAAATGCACCAAAGCTGGGAGTCAGCGCTGACTGCTGCGTCCAGGTTTATGATTTCTACATGACGCCATTCCGCTCCAACCTGGAAGATCCTGAAGCAGGAAGAAAAAAAAACACCCAGAAAAGAATTAAGAGGTGAGAAATTCAGCCTGAGGCAGCTGACATTTCAGGTTGCTCCACATGCTTTTGGCATTGCTCTCCTTTGTTTGGAAATATTTGAAGTGAAGGAGGCCTGGTGGACCGGAACAATCGGAGTAAAGCCAGATTCCTTCAGACTTGAAAACCGTCTAAGGTCGTGTCCATGTCCTTTTTTAAATCTTTTTCATCTAAATCACGCAAACTTGGTTTTTTTTTGTCTTCCAGGACTTAAAGAGTAATATTTAAATCCCAAATAAGCAGCAAATCCCATTTTTAAGCTTTTTCTGTGGAATAATTAACCTTATATAAGGCAACAGAACATCTATTGGTGGTTACGTACATATCGTTTTACTCAGTGGATCCTTCAGCCCGGAGTACACCGTACGATTTTTGGCCCTTTTTGGGCCGATTCTCTAGTCGTGCAATATTTATTTTTTTTAGCTCTATCGTTCGTCATGTAGTATACAGGGGGTACGAGGGGCGATTAGCCTCTCACGATCACCTCCCGATCAGGAATCGTAAGGTCAGAAGGAAATCAAACATCTTGAACATGAAATTCAGTCTTTAGGTCACATCAAAGCATCGGGCCGCACAGTGTGAGAACAAACATCGTGAGCTGCAAACCCTGCGTGCAACGATTGAAAATATCGCACAGTGCATCCCCAGCTTTATTGGAGTATTAGGACCAGGCTAAAGATTTTTTTCTTTTTAATGCAGAATAAAGTCATAACATTATGAGGATAAAATCATAATATTAAAAGTTATGATATTTATAGTTATAATATTATGACTTTATTCTGATAATGTTGCGACTTTATTCTAGTAATGTTGCGATGACTATTCTGATAATGTTGTGACTTTATTGTATTATTGTTGCGACTTTATTATAGTAATGTTGCGATGACTATTCTGATAATGTTGTGACTTTATTCTAGTAATGTTGCGACTTTATTCTAGTAATGTTGCGATGACTATTCTGATAATGTGACTTTATTCTAGTAATGTTGCAACTTTATTCTAGTAATGTTGCGATGACTTTATTCTGATAATGTTGTGACTTTATTCTATTATTGTTGCGACTTTATTCTAGTAATGTTCTATGATGACTATTCTAGTAATGTGACTTTATTCTAGTAATGTTGTGACTTTATTTACGTATATAGTAATGTTGCAATGACTATTCTGATAATGTAATGACTTTATTCTAACTAATGAAATGACTTTATTATAGTAATGTTGCGATGACTATTCTGATAATGTTGTGACTTTATTGTATTATTGTTGTGACTTTATTCTAGTAAATGTACGACTTTTATTTCGCGATGACTATTCTACAATGATAATGTGACTTATTCTGGTAATGTTATGACTTTGTTATAGCTTAATGTTTCAAAGTGATGACTATTCTGATAATGTACTGACTTTATTCTAGTAATATTTAGAGACTTTATTTTCTAGTAATGTAATGACTGACTATTCTGATAATGTTGTGACTTTATTCTTATTATTGTTCATTACTTTATTCTAGTAATGTTTGCGATGACTATTCTGATAATGTGACTTTATTCTAGCCAATGTAATTACTTTATTATAGTAATGACTATGTATGACTTTATTCTGATAATCTTATGACTTTCATTACTAGTGTACTGACTTTCGGCCCCTAGTAATGACTATATTCTGATGATATTTCCAGATTTTATACGATATTATTTGCAATTTTATTCTGTTATGTCTGAATTTAATGATGACTTTATTCTAGTAATGTTGCGACTTTATTCTGATAATGTTGTGACTTTATTCTAGTAATGTTGCAACTTTATTCTGATAATGTTGTGACTTTATTGTATAAATCTTGCGACTTTATTCTAGTACGGTTACAAAATTATTCTGATAATGTGACTTTATTCTCGTAAAACTGCAACCTAATTCTGATAATGTTGCAACTTTATTCTCGTAATATGACCTTGTTCTTGTTATATTGCTATTTTATTCTGATAATGTGACTTTATTCTTGTATTTGAAAAAAAAAAAGAAAAACTCTAGCCTTGCCCTAATACTCAGTCGAAGGACAGCAGAGGCAGTCAATCCAATAAGCTCTGCTCTGAGATTTTCAGCTGAACAGATTTTTTCTCTAGAAGAAACTAGTTTTAAACATTCAAAGGGAGTTTTTCCTCTCCACTGTCGCTACAAGCATGCTTAGTGTGAGGGATTGCTGAAGAGTCAATGAGTCGCATGCAATCAGCTGGTTTTCCTTAGATAGAAAACTTTGAATCAATCTGATTGGATGATCTGGTGAACTATAAAGTGACCTGAGATGACATGATGTGAATTGGAGCTATAGAAATAAACTGAATAGAACTGAATTTAATGAATAAAGTGATGAAGTGTTGCACTCAGGCCAGCATGCTGCCCGTGCTAAGATCCAGTGGAAGGAATAGGAAACTCTGTTTTTTGACACCATTTATCGAGGCTTTGAGCTTTGATTTAGGGGAAAACTTTGGACATTTTACATAAAAAAAAAAAAAAAAAACATTTCCTTATTTCCCAGCAGACACATTCGGATCTGTGATTGGCCAACCTGGGGCCATCAGGTCTCAGTTTGGATTTCAGATGCAGATTTATTTCAAAGGATTTCCCTACATAGAGCTTAAAGATGAATGAATCCAGATTGGATCAAAGAGGATGGATTTACTTCCTGTCGGCTGACCTTCAGGAAATTCTGATACTTTCAACATTTAGCTGTTTTTCACTACTACTGTGAGTATTTAACCGTAGAAACAGTTTAAAGGGAAAGAAAGTGACGCTGAGTGGTTTCAGTAGCAACGAGCAGCAGGTCCAAACGAGCCAACATGCAGCACTTCTGTTTTCTTCAAATCCCTCCGCTGTTTTGGAACGATGGCGTCTTAAACTACAGTTTATGGAGCAAAGACCACAGCGGAGAATGAAACTCTGCTCTATAACCTGACTGGTGAAGGAGGAAGACTTTTTGTTTTATCTTTATTCAGACAAATTCTTATTAATTAAAGAAAAATAATAGAGGCTGTAGATGAAGTGACTATAGAGCCATTTACTGCGGAGGAGAAGGAGATTATTTCTGCTCCATTCGGTCCGTTCTCTCACCACACACTCCATAAGCTAACATTAAGAGATTATTTGGTCATTGGCGGCGTGATAAAACATCTTCAACCTGTCATTTAGCCGAGGTGTCATTATATGATGGTGGCGTCAGTACGTCACCAGCTGGGAGGGGGGATGTGATTCAGTAAACACAGCTGGAGAGGAGCCGATTTAAGGCTGGGACTAAAAGCTTAGAACCAATCAGAAAATATCATCCAGCCGTAGAGGTTTGAAAGCTGCATCAGCTCCTCTAGAAAATAATAAAAGGTGACATCAAAACATGGCTTCATTACAGCTGCCATCTTCACTTTATTTCAATTCTATTTAGTTTATTTCTATAGCTCCAATTCACACCATGTCATCTCAGGTCACTTTCCAAATCACCAGATCATCCAGGCAGATTAATTCAACGTTTTCTATCTAAGGAAAACCAGCTGATTGCATCGCAACCTCATTGACTCTTCAGCAATCCCTCACACTCAAGCATGCTTGCTTAGCGACAGTGGAGAGGAAAAAACTCCCTTTGAACAGTGAAGAAAACCCTCCAGCAATCCCTCACAGGCTCAGTGTGAGCAGCCATCTGCTGAGACTGACTGAGGGTTCAAAGGAGACAGAAGCAGACATAGAAAAGACACAGTTGACCCTTATGGCTGCACTGCATCATGGGTAATTCTGACACAAATGTCAACTCCCACCTCTTCTGCTGTGATTGTTCCAGTAAGTTCTGGTCTGACAAAGATATTCATCCAGGTCGCCATAAATAATGTAATTATGGTAATAAAAGTATATATTTCTGTCTTTTAATCACTAAACAATGCTAATACACATCTTTAAAAAATGTTTCTGAGACTATTTGTTGCTTTTTCCATTTTCTCCGTTAAACTGCTTGTGTGACGTCACCATGGGACATGCTCAGAGCAGTCCGGCAAAATAGGACTATGTTTATCTGCATTTAGTTATTTTCTAGATTAGAAGATAGATGGACCATCCAGGCTACCGTACCTGAGCACAGCTGGAAACCTGGAGCCGGATCTAGATGTGGATCCAGATGGGGATCCGGATCTAGATGGGGATCCGGATCTCCATCTGGTTCCTCATCTGGATCTGGATCCTCATCTGGATCAGCATCCAGATGGGGATCCGGATCTAGATGCGGATCCAAATGAGGACCCGGATCTAGATGGGGATCCGGATCTAGATGCGGATCCAGATGAGGACCCGGATCTAGATGGGGATCCGGATCTAGATGCGGATCCAGATGAGGACCCGGATCTAGATGGGGATCCAGATCTCCATCTTGATCCTCATCTGGATCTGGATCCTCATCTGGATCAGCGTCCAGATGGGGATCCGGATTTAGATGCGGATCCAAATGAGGACCCGGATCTAGATGGGGATCTGGATCTAGATGTGGATCCAGATGAGGACCCGGATCTAGATGGGGATGTGGATCTAGATGCGGATCCAGATGAGGACCCGGATCCAGATGGGGACCAGGATCCAGATGAGGATCCAGATGAGGATCCAGATCCAGATGGGGATCTGGATCTAGATGGGGATCCGGATCTCCATCTGGATCCTCATCTGGATCCTGATCCCCATCTGGATCCGGGTCCTCATCTGGATCCTCATCTAGATCCGGATTCCCATCTGGATCCGCTGTAGCTACCAGAGGTGCTGGGGTCCTGCTTCATGCCAGTGATATTACGCTACGTGATTGGCTGAAAGTTGCCACACAATGTAAAACATTGTGGTTGCCCTGACAACGATAATAACATAAAGCAGTGTCAGTGTGCCAAGTTGGTAGCATCTGTAGTGTTACAGATGAAGTTCGGAGGTCTCAAGAAACAAAGTACAAATACTTTATTACTGTACTTAGGTACACTTTTAAGGTATCTCTACTTTACTCCATTGCTTATTTTTCTTCTGACTGCTACTCATTACATTTCACACAACTATCTGTACTTTCTATTCCTTACATTTTTTAAAAAATCGTTACACGTTACTCTTGGCTTCGGTTTAATGCAGAGGTCAGAGGATCCAATTCTGCTGGCTAATCCGGACCCAACCTGATTTAAAACATTTATATAAATTACTGCATGTTGTCTGACCACAGTGTCTAAGCGTCACAAACGCCACTAGCTCCTGTTACCCTGAAATCCCTCCTCCGCAAAGCAAAGCCTACAGCTTTCCGCAGTTCCTCCAGGGGTATCACTGCGCCCCGCCTCTATCCTCTGAGCTCAAGGAGAGCATGCGGATATTATCATTAAATTCAGCTAGCAAAACGTGCAGAAATGAACGCTTAATTTAATGACATATTAAAAAAATCCCGATCAGCATCCAGCAGATGTGCGGTTTCTGATGGAGATGAGAAATCTGCTTACTGGTCTGTTGAAGAAACCCAATAGTTTGCATCCAATCTTTTAAATAAACGGTATTTAGTTTTTTGAAATATATCAGAATTACAGTATGTTCTAATCTGTAGTTACCGACTCGATCTGTTGTTACTATGTTTTATTTGACAAAACGGATCTTCTCGCCGTTCTTTCTCCTGTTTGGATGCGATTGCAATAGCGGATCTTGACCTGGCACGACCGAGCCGAGCCTTAACATTTAGAGGATGTTTGGCCCAACCTGCTGCTGTGAAGCAGCGTGATTCTCCACCATGAACAGAATCAAAAATAAATATGATCCAGGCTCAAAATAGCCCCTTGATATGTGCTTTTAGAATGGCTTAGTCTCCATTCAAACCAGGTTTAAAAGCCTTGCAGGGCAGCTTAAAGCCCACTGCCAACATTAAGACCAGAAAAGAGAAAGAAAATAACAAACGTTCATTCAGGTGTTTGAGAAAATATGGGAATCAGGAAATTGTCTTTAAACCAAACTGAACCATTGTTGTTCTCTACTTCAAAAAACACTTTAGATTTTTAAAATGGAAACATTTTCAATTTTTTTTTTTTTTTTTTTTATATTTTTAATAAAAAATTCTATGTATAACTTGGATGTATAATTTTATTTCAGCGTTAAATTCTGTTTAAAGTAACAGATAATTAAAAATGTCTCTGGACCTTTTACTGGTTGATGATTTTCTTTTATTGGTTACCCTGGTTTAAATGCTTTATAAATATTTATTTCCCGTCATGTGCTCCATCCAATAGAGATCAGTTGGCTCCATCCACATCTAGTGAAAACTAAGTGTGATTGGATGAGCCTCATATAACGCAAACACTCTAATGGAAGTTTAGCTAAAAGGAAATCATTGGAAATCAGAAACAAGCAGGTGTTCTTCAAAACTGCTAACGTGGATTGTTCTATGCCAATGCTTCAATGTCGGATTCAGAAAAGGAAATGTTAAAATGTCTGAAAGGGTCGGACACAGGCGATGCGTATCGGGAGATGGACATAACAAGACCTCCCTCATCCTTGGCCCTATCTCAGAGAATTTTTAGAAATGGTCGAAAAAATTTAGCTTTCAATTCATATATAGTGGCATCTGGCTGTTTTTCAAAAGGTTACTTTATAACTTTAAGTAGTTTTTTTGGAGCACATACTTTTTTCACTTTTACTTAGTAAAGAGGTTAAGTTGAACTTTTACCAGAGTGTTTTTAAACTGCAGTATCTATACTTCTACTCTAAAGTAAATAAATGTGTGAACTTTTGACACGCACTGGTGAAGTTTTATCCTGATCGATAACAAAACTGGTGAACAGAGGAACTAACTGAAGGCGGACGTCTCCAATGAAATGAGCTCCTTGGTGAAAGTCTGAACTCTGCTTCTCCAGCTGAGTCTAGAATGGCCTAATGATTGTGTCATCTATGAGTTCTAGTTCTATAGCTAGCAAAACATGTTTCCTCTTCATAGAAGCATTCAGGCCATCATGGAGGATCCTGGAAAGGTTTCATCGGCTTGTTTCTGATCGGGTCACATTTCCTGAATGTTCTGAAATCACAGAGCCGATGATGATGATGATGATGATGATGATGATGATGATGATGATGATGGTGTTTTCATTTATCTTCAATGTTGTGAATGAAGCTTCCTAATCTCACAGATATCCTTCTAGAGTGGGATCAGTGTGTATAGCTGATCTAGGAATAAATATCTTTCTGTTCATATTTAGCTCAGTTTCAAACCCAAACAATCAGAGATGTTTGTTTTGGTTCCGATCCTCCATATTACAGCTTATATCCCAGATATTAGACACATCCAGAACCAGGATCGACCTGTTTACACCTGGCCTGAAACCGGAGCGACTGCACCGGTTCGGTTCGTTCCGGTGGGCCCGGAACCACCGGAACGAACCGAACCGGAACCATCGCAGGAAGCGGCCGGTTTCAGCTTAGGAACCTCCTGGATCTCACCTGAGCGAAAACCCGAACCGAACCGACCAGAAAGCCGGTGAGGAAGACTCACTTTGCTCTTCACCTCCACGGTGCTGTCGGTGTGTCTGATGGGGGTCCGCTGCTGCTGCTGCTGCTGCTGCTGCTGTCTGGACATCCTGCCGCTGCGGATAAAAACATCCACTAGATCTGGATCTGGATCTGGTTCTGGTTCTGGTTCTGGTTCGGTGTCAGTCTGAGCGGAACCCAGCGGTCCCAGCCTACGGAGCAGCCGCTGCTTTCCGTCCTGTCAGCGCGCGCCACTGTTGTTCCCTCACCGCTCGCTCTCGCTCACACCCGCGTGCACGCGCATGCAAAGAGGCGGAGAGCAGCCTGCTGACAGGTGGAGCCCCCCTCCCTCCACCAGGCCAGACAGAAGGACGCAGCGTAGGGCGGGGGGGGCTGCATTACTGCACACATGGCGGTGCGGCTAATCCCAGCCCGCCCCCTCTCTAGCATCACCTGCACAGTTGCTCCTCTCACTGTGACGTTTGATGATAGGTATGAGAAGCATGTGGTGTTGCTGGACAGACCTGAAACACCTGAGCGCCCACCTGACGTCACAGGAGGAAGAGTCAGGGCCCCTCCCAGCAACAGGAAGAATTACTGATAAACACCTTTTCACTGCAGACTGACTTTCAGTCACTGAAATGTTGTTTTTCCTTCATTTAAAAGCTAAATATTCAAACTGTTGCCGGTTCAGAGGGCAATAGATTTTCAAAAGCAGATATTTAAAATCTATTGTAGGTTGTGGTTTATTACAAAGTCATAATTTTGAAGCTCTAAACAGCGGATATAGGAAATGTGGGGCCCTAGGCAAAGACAGACAGGGGCCCTCTGAACTGAGAGAAGACAACACATAGAAAAGACCCATTCTACAGATAGAGAAATGTTAATAGAATAGACATCCATTATCTGTTCTAGGTTGTGTCCTCTCTTCTTGTCCCTTTTCTTCTTGTTTTCCTCTCTATGTTTTGTACTCAGCTGACTTTTCATGCTGTCTCTAAAGGAATGAAAAGATTTTTCCAAGCACTAAGCTCACTTAGCTGATTGCTCCTTCCTGTGTTTCCAAAAGGCCAAAGTAAATAACCCAGTCCTTCTTTCACTGTAGACAAGCCATGATCTGCTTCTCTGTTCTCCATTTTCATTTTGGATGAAATAATAGCTGCATGAATCATGACAGCAGACAAGATAGAGGAGAGCAGGAGGCAGGGTTACCAATCTACTTGCTCTGGAGAGCAGAGTTTGCTGCTTTTAGATGTTGTCTCAAAGTCTCCAGTAGCAGAAAAAAGTCAGCTAGATTTGGCGCTAGGGAGCTTTTAGAAATCAAAGTTCTAGAGGGGTCTGAAAAGTGGCTAAATATAGCGACTAAAAGTGCTAAGTTGGCAACACTGCTCTTTGCATGGTTTGTTTTCAAATGGTTTGGTGCTGTCTGTTTGGACCTTTCTGAACATGTGCAGCAAATGGACTGATCAATATGGTGGACACTGAAGGGGGCTGAGACACACTTAATATTATCAGTGTTCTGATGGCATTTTAGTGAAAGGATTTTTATCAAAAACATAATCAATGTTAACAAATAAGGAATAGTTGTATTAACCATACATGGAAACAGAGTTTTATGGGGCCCCCAGGAACTTGGGGCCCTAAGGAGCTAACTAGCGTTGCCTAATGGTATATCCCCTGCTGTCAATTTTGTTTGCAGATATTCAGGTCGGCATAATCATTTCTCTTCCTTTGTGCATAAAACTCTGTTTCCATGTATGGTTAATACAAAAAAACAACAACACAGGAGTTAATAAAGAATGGGCTAAAATTTAGACAGAGAAACTTTTAACAGTTTTCATTTCCTCCTCGATCAGATCGATCAGGATCCTTCATAGATTCTGTAGCTTTCAGCAGAATTATGCCGGGTCTGATTTGGTTCTTGGTACCCTGGAAGTAATCCCTTAATCTTCATCCAAGTTCTGCTGTGAAGGAGAGCAGAAACCAGCATCTCCCTGTCAGAAAACCTCTTCTCCCAGTGTGGGAGCTGCCTGCCCTTCGCTCATGTTGCTTCTTTCATATTGGCTCCAAGTTCTGATTACCTCAGTACCAGTGGGCTCCAGGACCAGCGTGTTAGTGCAACCATGAAAGCAGCTTATATAAGGTGCTCCCTTCCAGGAAGGAAAAGGGAGCACAACATTTTTATCCTAACTTGTAATACATTAAAATCCGCTCTCTAATTATTGATTGTGAAAAAGGGCTTTTGAGCATTCTGGATGTTGCTGGTTTAAATCTAACTTTGGTTAAGAAACAACATGCTAAAATGAATCAAACAGGGAGAAAAACGTCCTGCAAAACATAAAAGCTCCACCGCTTCCTTCAGCTGTGGTGTTTTCTCAGTGAAAATAAAAAATTGAAATTTGAGTTTTAGCAGAATTACTGTCTGTTTAAAGGAAAAGTCAAGTCAGCAAGGAACAACCACTGGATCATTAATTATACCTAAAACGAGTACGTTTGCAGTGATCTAATGAATTAAGCTTTAATCAGTAAAAAAATAAAAATAATTTTATATTGAGTCTGGGAGCGACCATTTTTGGCCAAATATATTAACACCTCCCTCCTGCCATCTTCCAGTGTAGGTACCAGATCTGCTCGTGGCCCCGCCCCTTGTTATGATGTCATTATATGGCAACTGCAATTGGACAAACTGTATCACCCATATATAGAAAACAATTTAAGGTCAGACCTCCATATGCTTCCAAAAACACCAAAAAAGTAAATAATTAAATTGTTTTTTTTGTACATGACTAAAAGGATACACGCCTGTTGAGGTATTTTGAAGTATATTTTTCATAAAAAACTAAAGGAATAAACAGGTATTGACTATGGGTACGCTGGTCTAACAGAACACTGGCCCTCAGGAAATTCAATTGCCCATGCCTGGTTTAAGGCTAAATTTCTTTTTGGGGGGGTTTAAGGCACTAGTGGCTTGTTTTTTGGACAGCAGCTGACAGGAAAGGGGGTATAAGAGAAGGGGAGGGACATGCTAAGGCCTCCATACATGGGTCGTATGTGCTAACCACTGCGCTACCAAAGCATGCCCCAAGGCTACAATTCTGTAAACAATGTTGGAGATTTGGTCAGGATTACTGGTGTTAAAGCCGAGAAGAAACTTCATGCAAAACTCCATGCTGCAGTATAATGAGGGAGGCATACGATTGGCCCCAAATTCACTCTGCAGGAGGACAATGACCCCCAAACAAACAGCCTAAGTCATTTAGAAGTATCATCAGCATACAGAAGAAAAAGAAGGACTAGAAGTGGTTCTATGGCTCCCACAGAGCCCAGATCTCCACATCATGGAGTGTTTCTGGGATGAAGGCAGAGAAGGATGTGAGAAAGTCTACATTCACAAGGTCTATGATCTGTGCTAAGTTGTTTTGAACAACCTAGCAGCTGAGTTTCCTCAGAAACTGTCTGCAGGTGCAGCTGGACAGGATTGCCCAACCAAATATTGATCTGATTTAGATTTTTCATTGCTTTTTATTGGCTGATGAAGATAAACGATTAACACTTCTATTTAATTTGAATTCTTTGTTTACAGCATGCTTTTCACTCCACCCTAACTGGTGGACAATCGGGGCCCTGACTGGGGGACCGAGGCAGCCCATTATATGCCTTGGGCCAGTGCTCTGTCAGATCAGCATACCCTGTCAGACCAGAATACCCTGTCAGGCCAGCATACCCATAGTCAATACATTCCAAAAAAAGAAAGTTTAAATCAATCCACTGGACTTTGCTTTTAAGTTTGAAGACGTTTCTCTTCCATCCAGGAAGATTTTTCAATTCAAAATGTTAGAAATAGCGTTGAGTTCTAGGCTTTATACAGCAGCCCAACAAAGCCTTGTTTTGGTTTTAAAAACATGCAAATTGAAACGGAAGAATAGGGTCCATCCCTTTTACATGGGGGTCGTTTGGCAATATGCATGCGAAAGACTTCAGATTTGCATTTATCCCTTTAGTTTTGCACAAAAAATAGACTTTAAACTACCTCAACAGGTGTATATCCCTTTAGTCATGTACAAAACCCATTTAAGGTCAGATCGCCATACGCTTGAAAAACACCAAAAAGTAAGTCATTGAATAGCTTTTTTGTCCATGACTAAAGGGATACACGCCCGTTGAGGTAGTTAAAAGTCTATTTTTTATACAAAACTAAAGGGATAAATAGGTATTGTCTATGGGTATGCTGGTCTGACTGGGTATGCTCATCTGACAGAACACCGGCTCAGTGGATGACCAATAGATGCAAGTCATGCTGTTTATCTGTTATTGTAATCTGTGTGAGCAGTCAGAGAACAGGGCAGCTGATACCTCAGGATCAGTCTGACCGCAACCAGAAAGCAGCTGTTCTGCTGCCAAGTCCACATTCATTCCTTTGATTTTTAGTTTTAGTAGTGATCAGATAGGATCTAGTGTGAAGCATCACATAAAGTCAGTCCATTACTGCTCTGTGTCTCAGTGGGATTTGTTTGCTGAGATCCAATCTTCTCTCAGAACCAGAAGCTGCTTTTAATGCTGCTTAATAGAAATGTCTTTAACAGGTTTGACCAATCAGTGGTTGGCTTCTGTCTGAGACATGAAACCTCCAACCAGGGGGGGATTTACCATTAGGCAATACTAAGCAGTAGCCTAGCATAAAACTCTGTTTCCATGTATGGTTAATACAACTATTCCTTATTTCTGCACATTAATTATGTTTTTGATAAAATCCTTTGGCTAAAATGCCATCAGAACGCTGATGGCCCCCCCCCCTTCAGTGTCCACCATATTGGATCAGTCCATTTGCTGCACATGTTCAGAAAGGTCCAAACAGACAGCAGCAAACCATTTGAAAACAAACCACGCAAAGAGCAGTGTTGCCAACTTAGCGCTTTTAGTCGCTATATTTAGCCACTTTTCAGACCCTCTAGCACTTTGATTTCAAAAAAGCTCCTAGCGCCAAATCTAGGGACTTTTTTCTGCTACTGGAGACTTTGGAGACAACATCTAAAAGCAGCTAACTCTGCTCTCCAGAGCAAGTAGATTGGTAACCCCGCCTCCTGCTCTCCTCTATCTTGTCTGCTGTCATGATTCATGCAGCTATTATTTCATCCCAAATGAAAAATGGAGAGCAGATAAGCAGATCATGGCTTGTCTACAGTGAAAAGAAGGACTGGGTTATTTATTTTGGCCTTTTTGGAAACACAGGAAGGAGCAATCAGCTAAGTGAGCTTAGTGCTTGGAAAAAAATCTTTCATTCCTTTAGAGACAGCATGAAAAGTCAGCTGAGTACAAAACATAGAGAGGAAAACAAGAAGAAAAGGGACAAGAAGAGAGGGACAAAACGTAGAACAGATAATGGATGTCTATTCTATAAACATTTCTCTATCTGGATAATGGGTCTGTTTTCCTAAATCTGGCTCAAAATCTGAATTAGAAGCCAATAAAACCAGTGATTTGAATGAAACCAGCACAAAAAACAGAATGGGAAATTAGTCTAATGGGAATAAGAAGGTCACCTGGTGACCCAGAAGCAGAAACAAGACAGACCAGAATCATGGTCAGCATGGAGGAGGTGTGGGAGGGGCGAGCGGTGGATGAATAAATCCCCACTTTGTAAAACAGGAAACAGCATCATAGCAAAACCATTTCCAGAACCAACGTTTAGATCTTTGTGTCGATCACTCTGAATGCTTTTCATTTCCTCTGAAATTATCTCTGAGTTTCCTGAAGCAGTAAAATGTTTGCATCATTAGAGAGTGCTAGAAGCCAGATGTCTGTTTCCGTGAGGCGTGAGACATCAGGTCCATCCTACGTGTCTCTGCTATGTGTGGTATGTCCCGGCCACCGGGCAGGTTGGGTATCTGAGTGGGTGTGGCACGGCTGAAAGACTGGTTTTAGCTCCCGCATGACTTTCCACCGCCCTAGATGGCTCTTTGTTGTTTTTTACCTGTTTGATAGTGTGAGAGGAAAAAAAACAGGCGACAAATACCAACCTTAGGAACCTGCTGTGATGCAGCTTTTACTACATTTAACCAGGAGATATTCCAGCAGGATGTTGCCTACATACAGATAAACAATAACTTTAAGGTTCTGCATCATAGAGACTCCTTCATATTACTGCTGGACACATACGTCTTTATTCATGGTCATTATGAGAGCTGTCATAATACTCCAATAAAAGTATAAATCCCGCTGTTTAAAACACTTTTGCAAAAATTAAAGGATCAACTTCAGCTTTCTTAAAACTACTTAAAGTATAAAATTAAAAGTAATGCAGGAAACTGTTGAGATCAGAAGCATCACTGCTCTACCCTATTAAAGGAAAATGTTTCTACCATTCTGGACGATAACTTCCTTAGACTTCATTTTCTTAGTAACAGCGTCATGTTTAACTTTGCATCATCTGGAAAAACTATTTATTTTAGTTTGAGGTGAGCAACAAGTTGGGGCAGCACCGAGTCCATCCACAAAGAAATTAATTGTCTGGATGAAACTAATTATTTTGATGGTTTTTATTTATTTTTTTTAAATCCCAACAGGCAATAATCAAAATGAGTTTAAATGAAATAAAACTAACAAAATCTATTTTTTAAAATGGAAGGAATAGAAGGAAAAAGTTGTCTAAAAATAATGACTCCAGTAAAGTATAGACAGCATACATATTTTTACTAAAGTAAGGTAACAACGTATTTGTACTTTTTTTTTAATTGACGCCTATGGTAACGACATCAGCAGGTTAATAGATTTAGTGTCAGACTAGAACACATGACTTTGTTGAGGCCCAGATGCCAGCAGCTTGTGTTAACTTATTATTTTGATGGTTTTTAATGAAATGAGTTCAAATAAAACAAAACCAACGAGCCTTTTTCTAAAATGTAAAGAGTATGTATTGTCTCAATGGTAAGTTACACTTATTTTAAAATGCCTTAAATACCTGCCTTACTTTCATCAGGTAAATTAAATTATTTGCCAATGCAGTATTTTTAGTCTTGAAATAAGATAATTAGATAATATAACCATGAAATAAGTTAATATAATTGTTTTTCTTATTTTAAATGTAAATTGTTATGCAAAGTGTCTCACTTACGTCCTCAATAAAAAAAAAGACTTATTGAGATTTCTTTTTTTGCATTATGAGAGAATATCTTATACAGTCTGAGGATTGAAAGGTCATAAACACAAAATGGATCAAATGTATATGTAACTGTATGACAAAATGCTCTATATAAGTTGGCTGCATGCCCATTTTTTTTTAGTTTTATGATTATTTGAAATAAGAAAATGTTTAATAAAAATAATAATCAAAAAATGTAAAAACTGGAAGTAAAAAGTTGTTTAAAAAATAACTAGTGTAGAAAATTATAGATAGCCAACATTTCTACTTATGTAACAAAGTATTTGTACTTTGTTACTTGAGGCCTCTGCTCATACTGCACGTCTATTTTGAAATAAAAAAAAGCTAAAAGACAAACTGACCAGAACATAAAAAGGCAGTTGATGTCAGAAATGAAGTTAGACATTTAAATTGTCTCCCCCTGCTGGATCGTGTGGCTTTTACACGTGAGGATCATTTAGAGCGGAGAATAGGTGGGTTGCTGCATGCATTTTCAGCTGCAGAGCTTAATACCAAAATATTTTAGATGACAAAACGTTTGGTCCTTTAAAGTTTTGATTATAATTCATTTATTTATTCCAAATGAACCTGATAAGCTGCTTCATTGTTCTGCTGAAAACCCAGATATGCTAAACCTATTGCATCATAGCAACAGGGGCTCATCTATAAAGATTATACATCATTTTAAGCCCCTTTCACATATCAAAAATTCTATTCTATTCTGTTTATTTCTATAGCTCCAATTCACATCATGTCATCTCAAGGCACTTTACAGTTCAAACCAGATCCTCCAATCAGATTGATTTTAAAGTTTTTCTATCTAAGGAAAACCAGCTGTTGGCATCAACTCATTGACTCTTCAGCAATCCCTCACACTAAGCATGCTTGTAGTGACAGTGGAGAGGAAAAACTCCCTTTTAACAGGGAAGAAACCTCCAGCAGAACCAGGCTCAGTGTGAGGCCATCTGCTGAGGCTGACTGGGGTTCAAGGAGACAGAAACTGACATAGAAAAAGAAGCATAGATACAAAGGCAACTGTAAACCAGCTCCACAGGCGCCCCGGTCCCAGGAGAAACACACAGCCAGGCAGACGAGCCCGGTGCCCAGCTCCCATGTCAGAGGATGAAGAGAGCACATCCAGTTAGTCACAGTCAGAGAAACATGACTACACTCGGAAAACAGGCCAAGCTCCAACATCTAGAAATAAAGGGTGTTTAATCCCATCCAAATGAAGTGACTGACTAATCATCTTCTTTTCAAAGACTCTGGTCCAAAGACTATAACTTCTGTTTTGTCTGCATTCAGAAGGAGAAGGTTAAGAACATCCAGGTTTTTATGTCTTCAGACATGCCTGTAATCTATGTAATGGGTTAGCTTCATCTGGATTTATAGACAGATATAGCTGGGTATCATCAGCATAACAGTGGAAATGAATCCCATGCGCTGTCTACTAACTCTACCAACTGGGAGCATGTAAAAAGTAAAGAGAATTGGTGCTAGCACTGATCCCTGTGGTACTCCATAAGGAAATTAACATTAAATTGTACAACACACAAAACAGAAACCTTGTGGTTGTTTGGCTGTGTTTAGAGGACAAATTGGAGAGCTTCTAAAGATGTGAGGATGATGACGGCATACAGCAAAACCAGGTCATTATGATGAGCAAACAGTGGAGGGAAGAAAGAAAATCCTCATCTTGGAAGACACACTAGGGGGAGACTAAGCACCTCTGAGTTCACAGTTTAGGATTATGTCTTCTTCCAGCATGAGCCTGGATCTTTAGGACATATTTACATGTATTTCCATACATCAGGCATCCTCAAAGTCGGTCCTCTAGGACCTCTGTCCTGCAGGTTTGCAGTTGATTGCACCCAAACAGTGACTTTGCAGGATTCTCTCCTCCTGGATGAGCATTTAGAAATAATTTTCTCTTTCGTAGTGTCATCAACCCTTCAGCAATACCCCACATTGAGCATGCACACAGTAAAAGTCGAAAGAAAAAACTCCCTTTCAACAGGAAGAAACCTCCAGAAGAACCAGGCTCAGTGTGAGCGGCCATCTGCTGAGGCCGACTGGGGTTAAAGGAGACAGACGCAGACAAAATAAGGAACATAGAAGCACTGATCTTGAAACACTGCCTATGTTTGAAAAGATAGCAGTAAATTGGCTCCACGGGCGGCTCTTTTTGGGAAGAAAAACAGATGAGCTCTGTTTTCATGTTAAATGATTAAAGAGAGAACATCTAGTTGGTCACAGTCCAAGCTGAGGCCATAGCTATAGGAGAGAAACAGGACTGAACGCAGGAAAACCGATCTAGTCACAGCCAAACAGGAACAGACCAGTTGAAGCTACTATGAGAAAAAGCAGAGAGAACAGAACGTTAGAGATTGAACTAACAGATTCTGCAGAGTGGGAGAATAGAGATAGAATGAAGCAGAATGATGAAAAAGGGGTCCCTATGTCCCTCCAGCAGTCTAAGCCTATAGTAGCATAACTATAGACATATAATGAGCCACTAATAAACCTACAGGTTGGGTAAATGTGTTGTTTCTCAGATTTGCTGCTGTAAAAATACAGGAGAATGTGAAGTTTTCAGTTTAAGCCCAACGTCATCAGCTTCTACATTCCTTACAGTCTAAACACTGCTGTGGAATGCTGACAAGCTGGTCTTATTATCAGGCTGCCAAGGCCTCAGAACGGTCCTCACAGTATCAGAAAAGCACACACGCCTCTACTTTCTGAAACCAGATTCCACACACCCACAGTCATTTGGCTTGTTATAGAAATAGAATCAAGAAGAGATGTTTTTCATTCCAGAAAGTCAAAGAACTTTTCATTGACCCGAGAACCTGCTGCACCTCTCAGTGACTGGGATTTGGAGACATTCATTGACTTCCATTCATCTTTCAACACCTTTCTCATGTCATAAACCTCAGCCCCTCTAAAACAGTAAAGATCAGAGAAGGTCCTCACTTTACTAGTAAAATACAAAATATAGAGTTAGAAGCTCACACATGCGCCAGCTGGCTGTCATTTATCTGGAGGTCTAAAACAAGGTTAAACATGAGATAGTTGGCTGTCCTTGTTGAAATGTTTTAACATCTAGACATGTGGGAACCTTTGACCTCAGCATAATCAGGTTGTTCTGACCTGCACCAAGGGGAGGCAGTTCATGTCTCCTGCTGAGATAAATGTACCCATGAGCTGCAGGTCAACTCTGGGTTAAAAACACCGGATGGATCTAGGTCAGGGGTCACCAACCTCTGTAAGGCTGAGGGCTACTGAGTCATAGGAAGGGTTACCAATGCTGACCTATGAAAAAGAGGGGTTACTATT
>JAGKQL010000036.1:1731232-1784626 GCA_018398635.1 Cyprinodon brontotheroides
CACACCTGTGGTTGGTTGCCTCATTACCGGAGGACTCTAAGCTGCTGACTGCCACTCACCTCGACGCCAGAGTGTTTGCCAGTTTTGGGAAGTCATGCTGCAAACTGGATGTTTTGGACCTTCTCCCCTGGAAGGATCGTCTGAGTTTCAAAACTGAGCTGGGGATTCAAACTAGAGGTTTGGATCTGCTTTTCCCCCCAAGGGATTGTTTGAGCTACACTCTGAGCAGGGGATTCATCTCCACAAGAAACAATTCAAGTACCATTGGAAATCTAAGTGGCAGCCAGCTCCTCCGTTCCTCAAGGAAACACCTCAACCTGGGTAAACCCTGTCCGCCCTCCAACGAGCAACTCAATTACTGGAACAACCCACACCGACTGGATTCAGTGAAAGACACCTTTACTGGCCTTTATTCCCTTTTGCAAATCGAAACTCAAATCTCCCACTGAGCCTGAACTAACCACAGGAACTTCCCTTTCACTTTTCAGTCCCGGTTCACCAGTGTTCAGAGCAGCACTGAACCCATCTCTACCAGTTCATAATAAACCTGTTAAACCTTCCCTTGGTCTCTCTGTTTGGTTTCCTGCATGGGGGTCAGATCTTTGGATAAATCATGACAGTTAATGCATTGCAAAGCACACTTCAAGTATGAATTGTGCTTTTTGTACTACACGTCTTTGGAGTTACCATGATGACATCAATTGCGAAAAACCACCCCAAAATGTCCTGTAGGAATGAATGGGGAGAGGGGAGAAAGGATGCATAAAAATCTACTTTTTTGAGGCTTTGTTGTGGGGTCACAGGTTGATCTAAAAGCACGGTTTGAAGCTCCGTTTGTAGATAAATCCTTCATCTTTCTAAATCTGAAGACGATATGTTGATAATTGCTACAATTATTCTTAAATCAAACCTCAGGCACCACAAAGTTTCAACAAAATCCAGCTGGCTAGAGTGGGCCAACTGAAATCCTAAAGGGTGAGGCGGCCATTTTTTTAAGAGCATCAAAAGTTTGGAACTCGCCCTCACGGCCGCATAATTATCTTTAGAGTGACCATTTTGGGTCAGCATTGTAGAGACTGAAACCTCTGCACCCACACAATGTCTTAAGAATTACCATAGGATTTATACTTTTTCTTAAAAACTCTCCAGACCGACCGAAAGTTGATGAAAATCTCAGCCTTTTTCCATTGGTTTATGACCAGAAGAGGGAAGAAAAAGCGAATGAGACTGTTTTTAAACTCGTCATAAATACTGTTTTGAATGAAGCACAGGCACCAAAGTTGGAGAAAGTAAGTCGAAAGACTCTCACACTTTTAGGGTTTGTTGTGGGAAAATGTATATCTTTCTTCTATTATATATTAATATTCATATTTACTCACTATAAAATTTTTCACTCAGTCTGTTTCTCTCTCAAGGCCACACCATTCCCTGCAGAATGTTGTTTGTAGACCAGACATTGCTTCTTCCCATAACAAACCAGATTCTTTCTCAAGGTTTATTCATAACATGTTACTGTTAAGCAAAGTGTGTGTAATTTGTTATGACTCTGACTGCTTTCGATTGTTGTGTGCTAGGGGGGGAACGAACCCTGCCCAGATCAGAACAGAGCAGAATGCTGTGCCATGAGGGGCTGTATGATGACTGTTCTCTCTTTGCAAAAATTATTAATAAATGTGCCGACTGAGTGAAATCCATCGATCTCCGTTTACTTAACTAGGATAAATAGTTGAATACTTTTTTCCCCATGACAGGTTTTAGCTCAGCACTCTTTTGTTCAGGGGGGTTCGGCACCTGAAAGCTCAGTGAAGAAACCCATTTGAATTGAGAAAGCTTCCTGGAGAGGTAGCTAAACGTCTTCAAATCTTGAAACCAAGTCCAGTGGATATTTTTTTTTGAATTTTTACGGAATGACTATGACCTGGATGACTGAGAACCTTCATCAGCAAACTGAGGAACTGCATGTAATCCAATGAGAGGAGCAGGTGTGACAAACCTTTTTATTTTTCCTTCCCATTAAGGTTGTGAATGAACTACAGCCATGAAAGTTACCCCAATTGAAGACAAGGGATAGCTGTCGCTAGGCTGAAATAATTTTTTTTATTTTTCTATTTTTATTTACGGTTTGCCTTCAGTACTCATTTGTTCGGAGCTTTTTCCCATTCAAACCCAGCCTAAGTATATATTAACATTTTAAAGTGATAGCTTTTCTCTCTGTCACTGACAGGCTCATTAAGCGTCGTCAAAGTAATGGAGCTTCAAAGGAAGCTTACCTCTGCATCTTTGTACAGCTAATGTTAATCTAATTAAGGGAGAAAACACTGATTTAACATTTGGAAATGCAAATCAATTCAGTTTATTTCTATAGCTCCAATTTACATCATGTCATCTCAAGACACTTTACAAAGTTCACTGTGACTGTATCCAGTCAGATTGATTCAAAGTTTTCTATCTAAGTTAAGAAAAACCAGCTGGATTGCATCGTGACTCAGTGACTGGGATGCAGTCACCCTCACACTAAAAGGCTGGTTCTATTTCATCCCTACTGATGGCCAGAGGCGGGTGCTTAAAGCACGCAAATCACTCTTGCGCATGCACAGGTCGAGAATCTTATACCAACATAGTCACGTGTGACCCCAGGTGACACAGGTGAGCCTATATAGTCAAGTGACAGCGACAGCTCAATTCCCTTTCATCTTCTCGCATGCAGGTTTGAACAGTTGGTAAGACACTGTTGTTGCTTGTCGCTGGTAGCCTCGAGACTTAGGTCCGAGCTGCGAGGGTCATCTCGCCCTCCTGAGGCTGTGCAAAGTCTTCATTATACATCTTGGTTCCTTCGTCTGGTAAGTTTTTCTCTCTTATCAATCGATGGTGAACGGGGACGCGTTCTCACCGCAACTCCCTGTTGCTGGTGCCTCGGCCTTAGCGGGGGGCTTGCTTTTTTGTTACCATAGCAGCCGCTTTCGGGCTTGCTTTTCTTTGTTTACTCTAGCAGCTGCTTGCGGGTTTTCTTTATCTGTTACCGTAGAAGCTTGCTCGGCTTGCTTTTGTGTCCGGTCAGAGCAGCCGCTTGCTTCGGGCACCTGGCACTGATTTTCGGGTTACCTTTGACTCCGGCTCACTTCTCTCAGAAGCCGGCTCGCATATCTCTTAAGGCTCTCAGTCGGAGGAGGATGGTTCTATGGTGGGCGCTCTGAGAACTGCTCTCACCCGGTTGCAGCTGGATGCTCCACAGGACCAACCTGCAGCTTCCAGTGCTTTCTTTCGGAGTCCTACTACTAGGTCGTCCTTTATGGTTCCCCCATCTGCAGAGTATGTGAGGGAGCTCAATGCTCAAGGCTTGTTTCCGATCCATGGGTGGTGTGTACACTTAACTGGGGTTACGCACTACAGTTCTGCTGCTGTTCCTGTCCCTGGTCAAGTCAGAATGATGGTGATTCATGACCAGGTAAAGGCTCAGGCTCTGAGCCAAGAGATGGATGCCTTTCTGGCCAAAGGTGCTATATTGCCCATCTACCCCCTGCGGGATCCAGGGGGCTTTCACTCGAAGTATTGTTTAATCCTGAAAAAGACTGGGGGACTCCACCCAATTTTGGACCTGAGAGGTCTGAATTTTTTCATGAAATCCAACCCCTTCCACATGTTGAGCATCAGAGATGTGCTTCAGGCAATTACCCCAGGCCACTGGTTCACCTTCCTGGACTTGAAAGACGCATATTTTCATGACCCGATTGCACCTCAGCATTGCCATTTTCTCTGCTTTGCATTTCAGGGCAAGCATTTTTAGTTCAGAGTTCTTCCATTCGGCCTCTCTCTGTCCCCGCGTGTGTTCCAGCGGTGCGTGGCTGCAGCCTTGTGTCCTCTGCAGGCCAAGGGATTGAAGATCCTGCCTTATATGGACACCTGGCTCATTTGTGCACCCACAGAAGCTCAAGCCGCTGCAGACACGCGCACCTTGCTCGATTACATGGACCTATTGGGTGTTCGCGTGAACTGGCAAAAGAGCAACCTGATTTCGTCTCAGCAGGTAACGTTTCTCGGTATGACGATGGACTCTCTCTCTATGACTGCTTGCCCATCGCCTCAGCGTGTCTAGGGCATTCTGCAGATGCTGCCTGCCTTTCTTCGCAGTCAGGAAGCCCCCTCGTTCTCTATCTTGGTCTGCTGGGAAAGCTGACAGCTGCCGCTATGTAAGTACCCCTAGGACGACTGTCTCTGCAACCACTGCAGATGTGGCTCAACAGCCTGAGGCTGGACCCTTCACGTGCATCACACCGTCGCAGAAAACTGCAGGTCTCCCCTCAATGTGTCGCGTCACTGGCTCAGTAGCAGATGCAGCATTCATGACGAGGGGGATTCCACTGGGTTTGCTGCCATCCCGTCGGGGAGGTTGTCTCCACGACGCGTCCACCACAGGATGGGGGCATTGTGGCAGCAGCAGATCGCTTAGGGGACATGGTCTCCATGAGAAAAGTGGCACCACATCAACGCTCTGGAGTTGGAGAGGCTGAGCACCGCGTGTTGCGGCACTTCCACCCACTCTTCCTGTGGGGAAGGCATGTTCTGGTGCGGTCAGACAACACGCCGGTTGTTTTTCACATCAACCATTAAGGGGGAACACGGTCGATGACATTACTGAGGCTGACCCAGAAGCTTTTGACCTGGGCAGCCCCTCTTTTTGCCAGCCTGAGGGCGGCCCACATCCTAGGGGTGTAAAATGTTCCTGCCGACATCCTATCTCGGGGGCGTCCACCACCGAGGCTCCACCCAGATGTATTGGGGACTATTTGGGAGAGGTTCGGAAGAGCAGCCGTAGATTTATTCGCCTCCTGAGAGACGTCACATTGCCCGCTTTTGTTCTCCCTGGCAGACAATACCAGTCCTCTAGGTCAGGATGAGCTGTCACAAGACTGGCCGAGGGCACTGCTCTATGCATTCCCGCCGCTTCCCCTGATATGTCCAACACTCCTGAGGGTCGTCAGGAGGGGCATTAGCTCCTTCTGGTGCCCCCCCAGTGGCCAGGGAGGACTTGGTTTCCACTGCTGCAAAGGCTCTGTTGCAGCTCTCCAATGCCTCTTCCCCATAAGAAGGTCCTTCTGTCACAGCTGGGGGGTTAGATCCTGTAGCCCAATCCCAGTCGTCTCCAACTATGGGTCTGGCGTTTCCTTCTCAGAGTATGGTGGGGACATCAGGCACACGATGACTAATGCCAGGGCCCCTTCCATGCGACTGGTGTACGCCCATAAGTGGTAGGCTTTTAGCCGCTGGTGTCAGGGAAGAAATGAGGACCCTGTACACTGTCCTATTTCTGTTATTTTAACCTTCCTTCAAGCGCTTCTCAAGGTCGTTCTTCATCCACTCTGAAATTCTGTGTTGCTGCCATCTCTTGCTGGCATTCGATGGTGAGTGGGGAAACAGTGGATCGTAACAAGGTCGTTTCCTTGTTTCTGAGAGGTGCCCAACATTTGCACCCTCCCACACGCCCTGTTGTGCAGGTGTGGGACCTCTCTCTTGTCCTCACTTCCCTGCGCTCTCCTCCTTTTGAACCATATGGCCTCGGCGAAACGGGTGGGTGAACTACATGCCTTGTCTGTTCACGAGTCCTGCTGCCGTTGGAACCCGGCTGGTTCAGGTGTTACTCTTTGGCCTGATGCGGCATTTCTTCATCCGCGAGCCACACTGTGCCCCTCGAGCTTGCTTGCCTTGAAGCGGATGGGCCTGATGAGCTTCTCTGACCTGTTCGGGCACTGAAGGCATATGTCAGTCTCACAGCTTCTCTCCGGCAGTCAGATAGTCTGTTTGTTTGCTACGCAGGGCCCTGCAAGGGGCAGGCCCTTTCTAAACAGCGCCTTGCGCGTTGAATTGTGGATGTAGTGGAACAAACGTACATACGGCAGGGCCACCAACCCCCCGCTGATGTACTGTCACTCTGGAGACTATTTGTTCGGCAGCCTCTTGGTCATCCCGGAATACCTTTGCTAGGTTTTACAGGAAGACCCTGGCTGCCCCCCTCACCCAATGCAGGGGATCCTGTCCCAGTGCGCCCCATCTTTCCAGTGAGGTGGGCACGTTTCGGTTGATTGTTTCTGTGTGTGATTCCTCAGGATTCCTCATGCCTGCATTCTATGCAATGGGTTAGCTTCATCACGTACATACACGTCTCAAGTACCCACACCTGCAACAAATCATTCATCACCTCAGAGGAGCATATGACCAGCTGACTGTCATCACCTCTTCACCAGAGTGTTTGCCTGTTTTGGGTACTCTAGCCCCTCAGAGCATTTTGCTGAGTTTATCTTGAACTTTACTAGTGAATTCATGCTCTTACCTTTTGTTTCTTGTAAATATTTGGCAGGAAGCCTTCAGAGGAGGAAAAGCTGGAGGAAAACCTCTCGAGACGCCAAGAGTTCCACAACTCTCTTCTGAGCTCAGACCCCATCATAGTCCTGTTGACAGTCAGCTCCGCTACTACTCTGTGGTTCCATAAACCTACCTGTCCACCCTGCAACGCCACATCTACCACAAAACCAGCCAAGGCCCCCACAACTGGAACTACATGCCACCCTCTAATTCTGGCAGCAAGTTCAAATAAGAAAAGAGCATTCAGTCATCTACTTTTTCCCACCAACCCTGATCTCACCTTTTCTCTCGCTCCTTCTGTGCAGTCGCACCTGGTTACCTGGCTCGCGCATGTCCCACCGCCAAGCCAGGTGTTAACCAGGATTGCCGTGCTCTTTTTTTGTTTTAACTGAAAATAAACATTCTAACTTTTACAATCTCTCTGTGAGCCTTTCCTGCCGACATCCTATCTCAGGGGCGTCCACCACCGAGGCTCCACCCAGATGTATTGGGGACTATTTGGGAGAGGTTCAGAAGAGCAGCCGTAGATTTATTCGCCTCCTGAGAGACGTCACATTGCCCGCTTTTGTTCTCCCTGGCAGACAATACCAGTCCTCTAGGTCAGGATGAGCTGTCACAAGACTGGCCGAGGGCACTGCTCTATGCATTCCCGCCGCTTCCCCTGATATGTCCAACACTCCTGAGGGTCGTCAGGAAGGGCATTAGCTCCTTCTGGTGGCCCCCCCAGTGGCCAGGGAGGACTTGGTTTCCACTGCTGCAAAGGCTCTGTTGCAGCTCTCCAATGCCTCTTCCCCATAAGAAGGTCCTTCTGTCACAGCTGGGGGGTTAGATCCTGTAGCCCAATCCCAGTCGTCTCCAACTATGGGTCTGGCGTTTCCTTCTCAGAGTATGGTGGGGACATCAGGCACACGATGACTAATGCCAGGGCCCCTTCCATGCGACTGGTGTACGCCCATAAGTGGTAGGCTTTTAGCCGCTGGTGTCAGGGAAGAAATGAGGACCCTGTACACTGTCCTATTTCTGTTATTTTAACCTTCCTTCAAGCGCTGCTTTCTCAAGGTCGCTCTCCATCCACTCTGAAAGTCTATGTTGCTGCCATCTCTTGCTGGCATTCGATGGTGAGTGGGGAAACAGTGGGTCGTAACAAGGACGTTTCCTTGTTTCTGAGAGGTGCCCAACATTTGCACCCTCCCACACGCCCTGTTGTGCAGGTGTGGGACCTCTCTCTTGTCCTCACTTCCCTGCGCTCTCCTCCTTTTGAACCATATGGCCTCGGCGAAACGGGTGGGTGAACTACATGCCTTGTCTGTTCACGAGTCCTGCTGCCGTTGGAACCCGGCTGGTTCAGGTGTTACTCTTTGGCCTGATGCGGCATTTCTTCATCCGCGAGCCACACTGTGCCCCTCGAGCTTGCTTGCCTTGAAGCGGATGGGCCTGATGAGCTTCTCTGACCTGTTCGGGCACTGAAGGCATATGTCAGTCTCACAGCTTCTCTCCGGCAGTCAGATAGTCTGTTTGTTTGCTACGCAGGGCCCTGCAAGGGGCAGGCCCTTTCTAAACAGCGCCTTGCGCGTTGAATTGTGGATGTAGTGGAACAAACGTACATACGGCAGGGCCACCAACCCCCCGCTGATGTACAGTGCCATTCCACCAGGAGCATTAGTGTTTCATGGGCCACTATCACTGGTGTCACTCTGGAGACTATTTGTTCGGCAGCCTCTTGGTCATCCCGGAATACCTTTGCTAGGTTTTACAGGGTTAACTTGGCTGCCCCTCACCCAATGCAGGGGATCCTGTCCCAGTGCGCCCCATCTTTCCAGTGAGGTGGGCATGTTTCGGTTGATTGTTTCTGTGTGTGATTCCTCAGGATTCCTCATGCCTGCATTCTATGCAATGGGTTAGCTTCATCACGTACATACACGTCTCAAGTACCCACACCTGCAACAAATCATTCATCACCTCAGAGGAGCATATGACCAGCTGACTGTCATCACCTCTTCGCCAGAGTGTTTGCCTGTTTTGGGTACTCTAGCCCCTCAGAGCATTTTGCTGAGTTTATCTTGAACTTTACTAGTGAATTCATGCTCTTACCTTTTGTTTCTTGTAAATATTTGGCAGGAAGCCTTCAGAGGAGGAAAACCTGGAGGAAAACCTCTCGAGACGCCAAGAGTTCCACAACTCTCTTCTGAGCTCAGACCCCATCATAGTCCTGTTGACAGTCAGCTCCGCTACTACTCTGTGGTTCCATAAACCTACCTGTCCACCCTGCAACGCCACATCTACCACAAAACCAGCCAAGGCCCCCACAACTGGAACTACATGCCACCCTCTAATTCTGGCAGCAAGTTCAAATAAGAAAAGAGCATTCAGTTATCTACTTTTTCCCACCAACCCTGATCTCACCTTTTCTCTCGCTCCTTCTGTGCAGTAAGCACCTGGTTACCTGGCCGCATGTCCCACCAAGCTGTGTTAACCAGATTGCTGTTCTTTTTTTTTTTTTGTTTAACTGAAAATAAACATTCTAACTTTTACAATCTCTGTGAGCCTTTCTGCATGTGGGCAAAAATACTAGACTCCCCATTTAAGGTTGTTTTTCTTTTCTTAACATAGATGGCTTCCTTCACATCCCTCTCAAACCACCTGTCTTCTTTGTCCAAAAATGTGAACATTCTGGTCCTCCAAAGAATGTCCTTTGTCCATAAGGTGTAGATGTACCTCAGAGTCTTGTCCAGAGGAGCTCTTTGCGCTTCGATGGAGGGCCATGTGTTGGTGCATCCTAAAGACAAAACCCCAGACCCAAATATGAGCAGAGTCTATATGCAGAGTCAATGCAGTGAGGAATGCTCTGATCTTTATATTGGAGAAAACCAGTCTCTGTTTAAGGGTCTTTTTAGGTTTGAAATGTTATGGAATTTTGTTTTTGGAGAAAACCCTCTTAAGTTTTTCAGACTCCAGCCACATATGGGAATGCAATGTTTTTGCTTTTAAAGTCACATGTTTGGTTGTGACCAGTTTTTCAGAGGCATCTTGCTAACCAGTTTGCAACTTAGTGTTAGTAGGTTCCCAATGGGAAATTCCATTGGGACCAAGTAGCACTAAATTGGTGACTTAGAAACCTACACTGTCAAGGAACGCTATGGACAGCGGAAACATGCAAGAGGAGGAGAGTTTAGTGTGGGAGGTAGGTGGATGAGTCTCCTCCATCATCCATTTTTATTTAGAGGAGGAAAGGGGGCGAAGATGTTGTGGAAGAGGACACCATAATAAACTTTTTGAAAAGTTTCTAGTCTGGCTTTAGAGCTCATCATAGCACTGAAACAGATCTGGGGAAAAGTCACTAATGATATTCTCATGGCCTCAGATAATGGATTTACATCTGTGCTTGTCCTGTTAGATCTCAGTGCTGTCATGATGGGTCTGAAAGTATTTTTGCCCACATGCAGAAACGCTCACAGAGAGACTGTAAAAGTTAGAATGTTTATTTTCAGTTAAACCATCTGTGCTCTCGTCCTGTTGGATCTCAGTGCTGCAATTGATACAGTCGACCATTCTTTTAGAAAGACTTGAATATTTTGTTGGAATTAAAGGAACAGCTCTAGACTGGTTTAAATCTTATCTGATCGATTTCAGTTTGTTCACGTTAATAACAAATCTTCCTCATTGTTGTTGGTTTTGATAGATCACAGGCATGTCTGAAGACATAAAAAACTGGATCACTCTTAACTTTCTGCTCCTGAATGCAGACAAAACAGAAGTTATAGTCTTTGGACCAGAGTCTTTGAAAAAGAAGCTGTTTAGTCAGTCACCTCATTTGGATGGGATTAAACTGATTTCAGATAATAAAGTAAAAAATCTTGGTTTCGTTTTTGATCAGGACCTGTCATTTTAAATCCCATATCAAAGAGGTTTCTAGAATTTCCTTCCTTCTTTCATCTGAGGAATATTGCAAAACTTAGAAATCTCCTGTCCAGGCGTGATGCTGAGAAACTAGTCCCATGCATTTGTTACTTCAAGGCTGGACTATTGTAATTCTTTACTATCAGGAAGTCCACAAACTGTAGTTAAAAGTCTTCAGCTGATCCAAAATGCTGCAGCCAGAGTTCTGATGAAAATGAAAAGAGAGATTGTATCTCTCCTATACTGGCAACTTCTCTTCATTGGCTTCCTGTTAAATCAAGAATGGAATTTAAAAATCCTCCTTCTCACATATATAAAGCCTTAAATGGCCAAGCTCCATCTGATATCAGAGATCTGATTATTGTTCTTTTATGTTCCTAACAGAGCACTTCACACTCAATCTGCAGGTTTACTAGTGGTTCCTAGAATTTCCTAAAAGTAGTTATCAGGGCTCCTGACATCCTGTGGAACCAACTACCAGTTTTTAGTCCACTACCAGTTTTCTGTGTCTGCTTCTGTCTCCTTGGCAGAAAAACTTCCAAGTCAAGCCTCACACACTGAGCCTGGTTCTGCTGGAGGTTTCTTCCTGTTAAAAGGAGTTTTTTCCTCTCCACTGTCGCTACACAAGCATGCTTAGTGTGAGGGATTGCTAAAGAGTCAATGAGTCGATGCAATCAATTGTTTTTTCTTAGATAGAAAACTTTGAATCAATCTGACTGGATGATCTGGTGTTGAACTGGAAAGTGACCTGGAGATGACATCCATCCATCCATCCATCCATCCATCCATCCATCCATCCATCCATCCATCCATCCATCCATCCATCCATCCATCCATCCATCCATCAAATCCATCCATCCATCCATCCATCCATCCATCCATCCATCCATCTTCTATACATGCTTAATCCCAAATTGGGGTCGCGAGGGGGTGCCGGTGCCTATCTCCAGCTGAACTTGAGATGACATGTATTGTGAATTGGCGCTATATAAATAAACTGAATTGAATTGATATATGATTGGCTGATATATATGATACTATCAGCAGTAATAAATTAATAACGTGGCCTTTGGTCGGGCAAAAAGTTCTAATTTCTAAAATTTTTAAATGATATGTTTAAATCTGCTTTAGCAGAAAAGATATGTTTTTTATTATGAGACATTTTCTGACAACACCAGAGATGAACCTCGGTTTATTTTTCTGCATGTATTCTTTTTATTATATGTATGTGAAAGGACAAAATACCTTAATATTAAGTAGTGAATAAAACAATGATTGGTCAAATGAATTCTGATTCACACTTAAGCACACAGTGACTTCTATGACAAACAATGACCAAACTACTGAAATGTCTACCGTAGGTCCGAACTGAAAAATCAGTGCTGCAGTAATCTGTACATGTGGATTGAATTACTAAAAAAAAAAAACAATTCCAGACTAGGACAAACATAGTTCACAAGTTTACCTCCAGTTTGACAACTTTCTTAGTTATGAATGATGTGAAAAAATATGCCAGATCAAGGTTATGGGTCAGTGTCACCAGTTCTCGGCCTAAGTTAGTTTGTTGCATCGCCTCCATCAAACTTAAACGCAGCGTGGATGGGTCTCTGGTTTGAAGGAGGTCTGCGTCCTGTTCCTTCACATCGGTATCAGTTCTTATCCCAGTATATCCAGATACACGGGTGTGGATTTCATCAGTGCCTGAAGCTTGTTTTGAATGTCTTTAATGATGAGGCGCTGCTGTGGCTCCCGCTGCCAGCAGCCCAACATGATATCATAGACTTCCTTAGGACAGATTCTTGGGCGTTCCAGGACTCTGCCCTGAGTAATGCATTCAATAACCTGAAAAAAAAACAAAAAATGAGGCGAAAAAAGAGATAAATACTGAAGAGAAACATCCTGTGTCAGACATAGTCAAATAAGAGCAATGACTCATAAGACAAAAAGTGGATGAACCCATTTATTTTACACTGCAGCCAATAGAAACGTGTGTCTTGTACCTCATTGTTGGCGAGCTGAAACCATGGCTGTTTGCCGTAGGTGAAGATCTCCCAGAGAATAACTCCAAAGCTCCACACATCACTCTCTGTGCTGAACTTCCTGTACATGATGCTCTCTGGGGGCATCCAACGAATAGGGAGCATGGTGTGACCTCCAACCTGCACAGCAAACAGGAATCAACATCAATCATCAACGTAAAATCAATAAACCCAGGCGTGTTTGATCGGAGCTGTCAGAGATTACAGCTGACTTTTAAAAAAACAGATGTTTGTAGTTCCAACCCCAAGGTTTGTTCTGGTTTGTCTCTGATCTCTGCACCTCATCTGGTTTTACTTTTTCTGGTCATTTTCTCTTAATTGAAACCTTTCATATCGACACGCTCCTCTTGTGCAGCTTTGGTCCTGAAGCTCAACTTTATAAAGCCGCTGTCACACCTTCACCAGCGTATTGGCTGCCGTAGAAAAACTGTGGCAAAAACACTGGCATAAGTTGGATAAGTTATGGGTGTGCTGAAGCAACCTGAAACATGCCGGCACACCTTGGCAAAATTGCCAGCATCTGCCATCCATGGGCCGTCAGTTCCAGGTCAGTTATCTGAGGGTTGACATCCGTTCAGTGTCAGTTCCTCATCAGTCGTGGCGTCTAGTTTATCCTAAACCTCTGATTAACTTGTGCATAACTTCTGCGTAACTTATCAAGAACTTCTCTCCAACGCATATCAACATATCTGACGTGTTCCAGAGGAGCGCTGACCACCAACAAACTTCCTAGCAAACATTACGCTCAATCTGCTGCCACCAAAAACCTTCTTTCTTTCTTTTTCTTTTTTTTTTTGTGGGCGGGCAGCTTTAACTGATGACAACAAAATGATGCTTATGCATCGTATCATATGCAGAGGTTAGGCTGTCATTGGACAGAAGTTCTGGACTCGGTAGGAATACTCTATGTATACAGCAAAAAAATACATAGAAAGTTCAGCGTATGCGTAAGCGTTTTAGGAGATTCTGTGACATCTGGCATACGGTGGCTAGATCAGCAAGGTGATAGGGCCCTAACATGCTTAGGAGACCTGATAAAGTGTGCTCACACGGCTATCAGTCATTTAACAGTTTGATTATTTTTACTGCAGCACAGTATGATGAGTCACGAACTAAAGCCTTAATAAAAGTCAAAGTACACATCACTGATAAACTTCGTCCAGTATCTGTTTATTCAAGTACTAAACTCAGGAACTACTTAAGCTGATTTATACTCAGAAACCAGGTGGTCTGCTCGTGAGTCGCAGTGAACAAAGATATGCCCCGCCCCTTCCACAGACACTCTGCTGCACCTCTCGAAAACTGTATGTGACTGTAGACAGTGCCGCAGATAGGAGGCCTCTGATTGGTCAAATCTCCATCCGCTGTACATTATGCATATTTCCTGTTTGGTTCCTTACCGGCTTGTTTTGTTTGTCTGACCGCCATTGATGAAAACGACTGGTGAAAATGGAGCAGCTAGAAGAGCAAGGTGCGCAAGATTTCTCATTTTTGCAATATTCCGCGAGATGAAAGAAGGGAATTATAGAAACCTCTTTGATATGGGGATTTAAAATACAGGTCCTGATGAAAACGAAACCAACATGCATTTTTACTTCATTATCTGAAATCAGTTTAATCCCATCCAAATGAAGTGACTGACTAATCAGCTTCTTTTTCAAAGACTCTGGTCCAAAGACTATAACTTCTGTTTTGCCTGCATTCAGAAGCAGAAAGTTAAGAGTCATACAGGTTTTATGTCTTCAGACATGCCTGTAATCTATGTAATGGGTTAGCTTCATCTGGATTTATAGACAGATATAGCTGGGTATCATCAGCATAACAGTGAAAATTAATCCCATGCTGTCTAATAATAACTCTACCGATTGGGAGCATATATAAAATAAAGCGAATTGGTCCTAGTACTGATCCCTGTGGTACTCCACATGTAACCTTTGAGCATGAGGAAGATTTATTATTAACATGAACAAACTGAAATCGATCTGATAAGATTTATACCAGTCTAGAGCTGTTCCTTTAATTCCAACAAAATATTCAAGTCTTTCTAAAAGAATATTATGATCAACTGGATCAAATGAAGCACTGAGATCCAACAGGATGAGCACGGATACAAGTCCATTATCTGATGCCATGAGAATATCATTAGTGACTTTCACCAGAGCTGTTTCAGTGCTATGATGAGCTCTAAAGCCAGACTGAAACTCTTCAAAAAGTTCATTATGGTGTAAGTGATCACACACTTGTTTGGCAACTATTTTCTCAAAATTTTTTAGATAACAAAAGGAAGATTGGATATAGGTCTATAATTGACCCAAAGTCATCTGGGTCAAGAGGCGGTTTCTTAAGCAAGGTTTAATTCCAGCAACCTTAAAAGCCTTTTGGTACATATCCCTGTAACAGAGATAGATTAATCACATCTAAAAATGGAGGGAGGAGATCAAAGGAATACCTCCTGAAATAACCTGATTGGAACTGGATCTAACATCCAAGTTGATGGCTTAGATGAAGACAATAGTTTTGCTAACTCTGAAAGTTCAACTGGATCAAAAGCAGTCTAAACCCGGTTCAGATTCCATGACTACCCCTCAGATGCTGCCCCACCCTCCAGAGACAAAACCAATTCACAGATAGAGGAGTGCTAATGATCTTATTTTTAATAAGATCAATCTTATTTATAAAGAATCCCCGCATAAAATCATTGCTGCGCTAGAGCAGGTGGAATGAACGGTTCCAACAGAGCTATGGCTCTGCGTGATTTTGGCAACTGGATTAAAAAGATATCTAGGATTATTCTTATTCTCCTCTATTAACGAGGAGAAGTATGCTGCTCTTGCTTTACAAAGGATCCTCTTATACAGCAGTAAACTATTTTTCCAGACTAGGTAGGATTCCCGTAGGGCTCTGTATGGTGATATTTTTCTCTCCAGTTTCCTAGCATTTTGCTTAAAAGTGTGCAGCTCTGCATTAAACCAAGGAGCCAGCTTTCTATTTTTAAACGGTTTTCATTTTTAAAGGAGCTGCGTTGTCTAAGGCAGTACCTAGAGAACTAGCAACCCATCAACAAAATCATCAACCTGTGAAGGGGAGTAAACTAAGCTTTTGCACTCTGCAGCACTGCTCAGCGACAAAGAGATAGAGAAAGTGAAGCAGATTCTTTTAAAATGTATAAACTGCACTTTCTGATAAAGATATGCTAAAGTGAAACTTCTTTTGGGGAGGGAGAACTCTGTTAAAGTAATCCTGTTGGTTATTAAAAAGTGGTCGGAGAGGACAGGGTTCTGAGGAAATACTAATTTCTTCACATTCTATGCCATATAAGCACAAGATCCAAAGTATGAAGATGAGAATGTGTGGGACTATTCTCAAATTTTGAACAAAAGCCAATAGCATCTAAGATAGCATTAAAAGGCTGCTTTTAAGCTATTGCGCTTTTCAATGTCAGCATGGATGTTAATTCAGACAGAAATAGTCTGGACAGCAACAACGCTGCTCAACAGTCCAAACAGGAAGTGAAAACGATATGTCTTACCAAAAGCAGCAGTAGCACCCACTAGTGGCAGGATAGCATAACTTCCAAGGGGCATGTGACCTAAACCACTTTGACGAGTGAGTTAACGACCCATCAGATCCCCTAATGACCATCCCCCCAAGTGGCCTCCATGGCCAACGCAGTAGGAGAGATCAGACCCACGTGTTGCCCCCCCTAATTCTATGTTCCACCAACCGTATATTAATCTCCCCATCACTTGTTAGAAATGAAGAAACTGCTTGGATGAAATGTCTTCTAGAAAACTTCACATCCAGTTGTCTAAACTGAACTTTCCAAGCTTGACATAGCTCAGATGATTCAGAAGGAGGTTCCTGTAGGCTACTCTGATGGAAGGCTATGGTGTGCGTAAGCGGTCAGCTGTGTTCTCACCCTGTAGTAATCAGTGCTGTAAATGTCTCTTGACATTCCAAAATCGCCTATCTTCACCAGAAGGCCGTTCCCCACCAAGCAATTCCTTGTTGCAAGATCACGGTGGACAAAGTGTTGGGAGGCCAAGTAGATCATCCCAGCCGCGATCTGACTGGCGATGTGAAGCATCTGGGACAGACCCAGCTCCCCGTTGGTCTGAAGAGGCAGCCCATCCACCAGGATGGTGGCGTCTGGTCCGTGGGCTCTGAGGAGACAGGTTTACTCCGGTTTAAACATCACAGTTGTTTTTTCTTTTACTGGATATTTTTGAAGAACTGAACAGATTCATGTGGATCATCTATAAACAAATGGCTACTTAGAAAACTTAAAACTTTCCTTTTTCATAAAGCTTATAGTTAGAGTGGCTCAGGTTATCCTGAGCTATCTCTATAGTTATGCTGCTATAGGCTTGGGCTGCTGGAGGACATAGGGACCCCTTTTTCATCATTCTGCTTCATTCTGTCTCTATTCTTCCCACTCTGCAGAATCTGTTAGTTCAATCTCTAACGTTCTGCTCTCTGTGTTTTCTCATAGTAGCTTCATCTGGTCTGTTCCTGTTTGGCTGTGACTCCATCCTGGAGAGAAATATCAGCTGTGCTGCTGCCATTAACAGCTTTGTTTCTAGATGTCGGAGCTTTGCCTTTTTTTCAGTGTAATCCTGTTTTTCTGACTGTGACTAACTGGATGTCAAGTCAAGTCAAGTCAGTTTATTTATATAGCGCCAATTCACAACACAAGTCATCTCAAGGCTATTTACATGGGCTTTCTGTATGGAAGTGAATCTCTGAGTACCTGGAACCAAGCACCTGTAGTTGTTTGTGAAAGTGCACTTGTGCATGTAAAGTTTATCCAAAGAAAATATGCTCAATTGTGGTTGTGAAGAGCCGAAGAGGCGCTCCCCCAGAGCACTGAGTCCAGTCTATGTCCATGTTTAAAAAGCCATTACAAGGCTTTTGTTTGGCTTACTCTATAAAAGCCTGGAAATCAATGCTAATCCAGACATTTGAATTGAAAAACCTTCCTGGATGGGAAGAGAAACGTCTTCAAACTTGTAAAACAAAGTCCAGTGGATAGCTTTTTTTCACTCTAACTTTTTCTGTAAGTAATTTACTTCAATTATTGTTCTTACTCTGAAGTTTCGGGAAAATTTTGTAAAAAAAAAAAATAGCAACTTATGTTTAATGTTACTAACATATCGCCAGCAAATTTTCAAAAAGGTTTAAAATAATGCATATTGCAACAAAAGAAACTATAATCTCCTTTGAATAAATAACTGCCACCTTAAAGAGTAATTATTTTATTTCTACCTATTTTATTACGTGAAAAAAAATCAGCATTGCTATAACTAGCCTCTAAAAATAGGTCATTTATTGAATTATCCCTCCCCCTCACATTAACTCCCCCCTCACATAACGCATGTTTATAAAAAAGATTAGGTCGACAGCTCCTCCTACCTGAGAAACTTATTGAGATCTCCGTGTTTCATGTACTCAAAGACCATGATGAGAGGGTCTCCATCCACACACACGCCATAGAACTTGACGATGTGCTCGTGCTGAAGGTTGGTCAGCAGCTCCGCCTCATGCTGGAAATCCTTCCTGGCTGCAAGCGTGGGGTCCTTTAGCGTCTGGAAACAGGAGGAGTTGGTGTCACATTTCTACATTTGAATCGACTAAATACATAATTGTCATGATTTTGGTTCTGTTTAAGTTTTATCTTTGACGTTTCATTGTTTTTATTTTGTTTCTCTCTCCCATATATGCACCTCCTGCTTAGTCACTGTTGCTGGTTTGTCGTCATTTCTTTGACCCCTTGTGAAGATTCCTGGTTTTCAGTATTTTTGGATTTTCTTTAACCCTTTTTGTTATTAAATCTCCAAGTAACCACCTTCAGCTTCAGTGTCTGCATTCGGGTCCCATCAAGCCTCCTCCCAACATGACAATAATACTACAATACTTTTTCCATCTCCAGTTTACAGCTTGTATAAAACTCTGCTGCTCATCTCTGACTAATCAGATCGCTTTAGGATACATTTTAATCTTCTGTAGTTTGTTTTTAAAGCAGTCACTGGCTTTTCACCACCCCATCTACATCAGAGTTTGAATACGACCAGCCCAAAAGTGCTTCAGGAACTTCTGGTGAACTTCTGCTGGTGGTTCCTCGCTGTATGCAATGGGGGTCCTGTGTTCCCTGAGAGACGCTGCTTCACTGTTCTGCCTCCCCTAAAGGAAAAGTCCACTCATATTCATATTAAGTGTGTTTTCAAAGAACACTATTGCCACCTACTGGTTTGTGACGTCACGGTGCGGTATGGGCTGTTGATCAAGTCCCAGTGCTGTATCTGGTGTTTGTCACAACGCCGCTATTATCAAGTCATCTTGAAAACATTCTTCTTCCAAATGTTGGCTACATATTACGTGTTTTTTTTCTCTGGACAGAAGTTCGATGGTAAATCCTCCCTCTTCAAGTTGGCGATCCAACCACCAACCCGTCCGTGGAGGATCAGGAATCAGAAAAGTGGAATAACTCTTTTCTTCACTGTATGTATTCCAACATCCAGCTGCCATGCACGTGGGCATTGCCAGTTTCACTATAGTTCTGGTGAGAATTTCAATGGTGAAGTCCTCTGGAAATCTTCAATAATTGTTGTTGGTTGCAGATGTGTCTAGTAGTTCCCATTGATTTAGCTGTAAAGCTGGGAGAATGGCGCTAGGCTTAAGCAAGCACCGTTGACGCCACAGTGTGGTAGATGTCAGGAGGGAGGGGTTATGTATTTGGGCAAAAATGGCCGCTCCCAGACTCTGTGATCATACCGAAAATGATTGCTTTTATTTTTTCACAGATTATTGCTACATTTATTAAATCACCGCAAACGTATTAGTGTTTGGTATAAATAATGATTCATTGATTATTCTTTGTTTAACGGACTTTTCCTTTAAAGCCTCAAACTCAGGATCCCCTTATTTGAAATAGCCTTTTATTCTAAAATTGTTGTATTTCTAAGCTCTTTTATTTGGTTTTATCTTTGTTGTCATTGTGCTCCTTCCATTGGGGGGTGCACCCTGTTGGTCTCTTTAAGGTAAATGGATTAAAAAGTCCAGCTTAGAGGTTTATGGTGTTTCAAGTTTGCATGGAGGCACACCCAATGGAACAGACTTGTTTCTCTCCTTTCTATGGCAGGCCCCAATAAAACCGTCTAGTTTTGAACACACAGCTCATCTGTCAATAAGCAAACATCAGAGAAATCTTCCCAAAATGACATAAAGCCGCTCTCGTCTCGGTAGGTTAAAACTGCATTCATAATATAATATAGCCGTACCTTTACAGCGACCAGCATCTTATCCTTAGTTGGACTGAGGTTGTAACATTCAGCCAAGAAGACCTTCCCAAAGGCACCTTCTCCCAGCTCTCTCTTCAGAATAATGTCTCGACGTTTAATATGTTGAACGTCTAAGAAAAAACGAGAGAGGAACAGATTCTAAAACATATTTCATTTCTGATATAAAAGCTGTTGCCATGTCATCTGAGACAGGGAGACTTTAAATAGCAGATTTTCTTTCAAAAACTGCACCACTGAAGCATCTCCATTTTGATATGTGGTTGGAACAATTGGTAAGAACAGACAAAAAAAAGGTTTTTATGTTTTGAAGTCAAATTCAAGTTGCTGCAGCGGAAGCAGCAAAAAAGGAAAAAAAATCTATTTTTTATATATCAGGAATACTAGTACGTATCAAAATGGCTTGCCATAGCTGTTGTTACCGTGAAAATATTACGTGATTATTTCTTGAATGGCACGAGATCAATGTAGTAGATTATTTAGGGGACATCATCTGTTAGCAGGTAAGGATGAATAATAAATTCACACTGATAGTGATGAGCTACATTGTAGCCACAGCTATCCTGGGGCACGCTGACAGGAGGGAGGCAGCCATAACCCCACATTCCCAACATGAGAAAGTGAAGGACAGGAACTTCTGCCTCTTTATGGATTAATTGGGATCAAATATTGCTGCTAGCAGAACAATCAAGTTTAGAGAGTTTGCTGTTAATATAAATTGTTTCACATATTTTCTAATTATTATTTTTTTATTACAGATTTTGTATTTTTAACTAGTTTTTTCACATTTCTTTTTTTTAGAGTTTTAACAATTGCTTTCTTTTCTAACTTTAGTGATCTGTAAAGAGCAATTTAAACAGAACACAATTACAATCATAAAAAATATATATATAAGAAAACAGCAGAGTTACTCTCAACTCATTTTATGATCAAAACTATTGTGGGGCACGCTGACTGGAGGGAGGCAGCCATACCCCCACATTCCCAACATTACAAGAGGATGTGGGTGAAGGACAGATGGAGCTGGGGTTTCAAACCAGCGACCCTTTAATGAAAGAAGAACTTCAGCCTGTTTATTGTAGTAAATAGTGCCGCTAAGAAAAGAACAGACAAGTTTAGAGAGAGACTTTGTTGTCAAATCGTCAGATTTTTTTTCTAAATATTTGTCTCATATATTCTCATCTTGTTTTTTTAGATTTTATATTTCAAATTTTGTTTTTCACATTTCTCTTTTTTAAACCAAGTTTTGACAATGGCTTTCTTTTCTAACTTAACAGATCAGTTGTTTTATTTTAAGCCCAGTATGAAAAGGCTCATTCATGACAAGCATATTGACCAATAAACATTATGCTAACATCCGTGCGGACCAATGGAAATGCTTCCTACTCCAGAGGAGTGAACTTCTTGCTGTAAGGTAATGGTGCTAACCAACCGACCACCGTGAGTTAAGAACCTCCACTCGCTAATTCTTGCTCTTGCTGACCAATTCTTTCAAACGTCTGCAGCTGCTCTCCGGTCTCTCTGGTTCCCGTTCCTGCTGAATCCACCCCCCCTCACACACAAACTTCTTCCCCACTAAAACTGAATTAAAAGTTTAATTAAATTCTGTCAAGACTTGATTCTGTTTCCTAGCACTGGTTTCTGTGTGGGTCAGAGAGTATTTCTATTAGTATGTCAGACATGGCCTTACTCACAGGTGGTTGGCTTTGTGCAGTTGTGTCCATGTCTAAAGTACTGTGGGTTCTCTATGATGGGGATCCTGGACATCCCAATCACCACAGAATCTAACCCAACATCCAGAGCACAGGGGCTTATAACGCCGTTATTTACATGGTGGAGGGGACTAGCAGAGTTTTCTTCACCACTCATCGCTGCTCCTGGACCTGGAGAGAAACAGAGAAAAGTTTTAGAAAATAGAAGATTAAAAGACAGCAGAAGCTTTTTTTTTATAAATGTGGTTTTATCTACTCAGGTGCCTACAAGCCACGTTTATTGTGTGCTGTTCACAAGAAACTACGTAGTGATACATAAGGATCAGGAAATTGGACTCAAACATTAAGCTGATTACTCAATTTCCCCCCCAGTGGTAAACTTTTTAATTTCTTTTCTTTTTGCATTTGAAAGAAGGAACACTCAGTGTCAGCTAATCAGTTCAAGACGCCTGAACAGTGATGATAACAAAAGAGAATAAAAATGGATGAGAAGAATCATCCTAACTGATCTAAACCAAAAATCTACTACAAACAATTGAAATCTAAATTAGTCGTTTTTTCTTAAAATAAGGGATTTTGTTTGTTGAGTTGAGCGGCTAAGTGAGACATTTTGCCAATGGAAAAAAAAAACATTTGCATCATCTTACTTTGGAAATGTTAGGGTTCTGGTGTGTGTGAGTGCGAGTGATGCATCTTTTCCTGAAAGGATCTTGGTGGACTACCTGGGCTGCTACACAGGTGGAGCTTGTCAGTTTCATCAGAGTGCTGGGATTTAACGTGCAGCAGAGCGTTTACTCAGCGCAGGGTGATTTATATTCACCGGTAGTGTTTCAGGCCATCTGTTGTTGAACCCTTTCTAGTAGTTTGATTATCTCCTGTGAACTTAACTGAAGTAGCTCAATCCCTGTGCTTACTCTCTCTAGGTTTTTCTCTCGCTTGGTTTCAAGAGGATTCAGTTGACCGACTCATCTCCAGTGCATTTATCACCTCCCTGCCCGCTCCACCATTCATCAATTCCAACCCAGCTCCATCACACCCCTGGAACTCTGTATTCCAACTATAAGAGGTAAACCATAAACCTCCCCTGATGGGGGCCCAGCCCATCTTCCCTCCACACCCAGTTCAGAGTATTTTGAATTAAGCTCTTTTTTTCAATTCCTTATCAAAGGTTTCTGGTCACAATTAATTCCTCTCTCATTCCAGACGTCATTGTTCACAGACCTGTCTGTTTCTCATCGTTTTGTAAATAAATCTTTTTTCCAAAATTTAAACTGAGTTGATTCTGCATGTGGGTCAGAAGTTTAAATCCGAAAATGCCAGGAAAATCATCTTACCTGCTGAATTAAGGGTAAATACATGTAATTTAAGAAACGTTTACTCTTTTCTGGATCAGTCTCATTTCATGTCCGTCTGAAAATCAAAGGTTTTCTGTTTCTCGGGAGCAGAAGCTCTTTGTGCTGCATTTTCAAAGAGTCGGTAAACAGTTTATTATTCTCACCATTATTCTAATGTGTTTGTACAATTGTGATTCTCTTGGTGAGGTGCCTTCTGATTTTATCTACTGTATGCTTTTCTATGTTCGCTTCTGTCTTCCTTGAACTCAGTCGCTCAGCAGATGGCCGCCACACTGAGCCTGGTTCTGCATGGAGGTTTTCCTTCCCGTTCAAAGGAAGTTTTTCCTCCCCACTGTCACTACATACATGCTTGGTGTGAGGGATTGTCAAATAGAGTTTGATTTCAATCAGCCCAAGTTTTCCTAGATGGAAAACTCTTAGAATCAATCTGACTGTTGATCTGTATGATCTGGTTGAACTGTAAAGTGACCTGAGATGACATGATGTGAATTGGAGCTATAGAAATAAACTGATTGAAATGAATCTATCTTTATAGATTCCTGTTCTTTATTTAGTGACTTACGGCCATTAAATATGCATTCAGACTGAGAAATGCATGACCTTCTTACCTTTAATGATGAGTTTGGATTGTCGTCCGTATTTGTTGATGAGAACAAACAGAACCACGAGGACGACGCAGGCAAACGCCGCCAGCCCTACCGCCATGGAGACCTGCAGAAAAGATTATTATATTTCTGAAGCATTTGAAAACAGGACACCTGATATCTGTCTTACTTTATATATTCATAGAGGACTTTAACACAATCCCAGCTGCGACTAAGAGAATATAAAAAAACAAAAACCCTTTTAAACATAAAACAATGAAAGGACATTAAGAACAAAACAAAAAGAACTGTAGCAAATCCTTAAAAGTAAAAATGGGGGGTTGGACCTCTGGCATGTAATGGGGGATTATGCCATAATCTGGAAGGCTCTGTCCCATCCAGCAGCAGCTGATCAGCCAACCTGAGCTCATTAAGCTGCAGAAACTTTGTGAATTTATCCTCCATGTTTTCAGAGGGATTCTGTTTAAGGGCGCTCTTGACTATATGGCTCAATAAGGAAGGTTTATAATAAAAATTCATCTCACTTTTAAAAAAAAGGAGGCAATTCGGTACGTAAACGGGACAGAAAGGATTCAGAAAACCTTTTTTCTTATCAAACCCCTTTTGTGTTTACTCAGGTTGTTGTGCAGAAATTAAATGTGTCATGATCTATAACATTTAAATTACAGATTCTGATTTTGTATATGTTCAGTATTTTGATTTGCACAAATTAGTTCGAAATATCAAGCAGCTTTTCTGATTTTAATTTGGACTATGACCAATCACCCATTACCAGATGGAGGTAGGAACCAGAGCCCCTCCCAGCCCCAGCAGGGATAAGCATGATGGGAAATGGATGGATTGTTGTTTAGAGCTATTAGATATAAAACCTCCAACCTTTATTCAACAAAGTATCTATAAAAGATTTTAAATTGTTTATGTTCTAAAGAAACAAACGGGAGATAACCACACTTTTTATAAAAAAATTCTATCTTGAAAAAAAATATTGAAAGTTAGATTATACTGCAGTAACTCACCCCAAAAGGATCTTCCAAAGGTTTGCGAGTCTCTGCAGTCGGAGTGTCTGTGAAAAAAACTAAACAAAGTTTACTTCTCAGTATAACAGTAGTTTAACACCAAAATAGAGTAGTAGTAATAGATCTTAAAGAATCTGTTCTACTTCATCTCCTCAACACGGAACAATACTGCAGAGAAACAACTTGGCTACTTCCTCTTTGCTCTCTGCTGTAGTCAACACAGCCCCTTTGAAAAGGAAGAACTTTAATAATAGGGAGGTGGCTGGCTGGTTTAATTTAGAGCTGCTTAATGAAGCATGATGTTAGGAAACTGGAGAGAAAGTGGCGCTCTACATCTACTACTTAATCCAGAAAAACCTTTACTGCTGAATAAGAGGGTCCTTCGTATAACCAGAGAAGCATATTTCTCCTCAATAATAGAGGAGAATCAGAAGAATAATCCTAGATTTCTTTTTAATCCAGTTGCTAAACTCACCCAGAGCCATATATGCCTCTGTTGAACACCGTCCATTCCACCTGCTCTTAGCAGCAATGATTTTATGGGATTCTTTATAAATAAGATTGATCTTATTAAGAATAAAATCATTAACACTCCTCTATCTACGATTGGTTTATCTCTGGAGGGTGGGGCAGCATCTGGGGTAGCCAAAGAATCTGAACCGGGTTTAGACTGTTTTGATCCAGTTGAACTTTCAGAGTTAGCAAGCAAAACAATTGTCTTCATCTAAGCCTTCAACTTGGATGTTAGATTCAGTTCCAACCAGGTTATTTAAGGAGGTATTCCCTTGATCTCACTCCCTCCACTTTTAGATGTGATTAATCTATCTCTGTTACAGGGATATGTACCTAAAGCTTTTAAGGTTGCTGGAATTAAACCTCTGCTTAAGAAACCGTCTCTTGACTCAGATAGACTTGGTCAATTATAGACCTATATCCAATCTTCCTTTCTGATCTAAAATTCTGAAGAAAGTAGTTGCCAAAAACAAGTAAAAAGGATCACTTCCACCATAATGAACTTTTAGAAGAGTTTCAGTCTGAGAAGCTTTAGAGCTCATCATCATAGCACTGAACCGACAGCTCTGAATTGAAAAGTCACCAATGATATATTCTCATGGCCTGAACTGCCAGGAAGCAACTCCCCTCTGCCAATCTCCTGTGCTGCTTCTTTCTGCTCTGCCTGCTGGAGATGGGAACCAGGTGAACTCAATCTCTGGCAATCAAAGAGTGTACTTTTGGTGTGGCTGATCTCACTCTTGTTTGAGGAAGTAGCACAGCATGCAAGCCAAACAGTGGTGGTAGTACATGCAAAGTCCAAACCGTGCAAAAAGTTGCTGATTACAATTGCTCATTCACATGGACTGACTGTGTTTAATATTATTAAAAGAGAAAAAAATACACTTGGTGTTTATTAGTTAAAACAGAAAAAATTGTTGATAAAAATGCTAATTTATCAATTGCTGTTTAATTTTATTGTAAAATAGCTAAGTTTATTATTATTCAGGAATACATTTTTTAAACTGGTGGAAATTTCTGTCTCTTCTCAGGGTTTTCGCCTGTGTGATCGAAGGAAAATCATGACCATCATAATAAAGATGACTAAAATGAAGTCTCCTTGAGTAAACGCCAGTTATGTTTCACAAAAGAGACTTGCCTTTCAAGTGGGGATTGCACATCTAAAGATCAAACCTAAATGGAAAACTTGACAGTACTTGTCCTGTTAAGCCAGGCGTACACTGTACGATTATTTTTTTGTCTATTCTCAGGTCAATTGAATTTTTACGATCAGGCCGACTTTTAGCCTGATGGTGTGTGGTGTAGTGTACGGGGGGTAACGAAGGGCGATCAGCCTCTAACGGCCACCTCCCCATCAGGAATCGTAAGGTCAGGAGAAAATCAAACATGTTTGAATTTCAGTCGGGCATCGTAAGGTGGTCGTGGGCAAATCGCTCAGTCGGCAAACAAGGATTCTTCTTCTTCTTCCACTCACAGGAAAACCCAGCAGCATGGTGGGGGTGCAATGAGTGAAATTGAGTTTTTTCTGTTAAACTGACACACTGTAGTAGCCACGTTTGCTCAGCCATGTCTTTGTCCAAATACGTCGTCACCTTTTGCTTCAAAATTGCCCAAATAGCCAAGGCAGCGCGTTTCACTCTAGTGAGCGTCATATTCCTCTCCTACTTGTTGGGCTTCGGGATAGATGAGTCCGAGTAGCGCCATCTCACTGCGGAGCTGAGTCCCACCTGGTTTTTAGACGTCCAGTGTGAGACCATACATCATGAGCTGTGAACTCGCACTGCACGCATGAAACCCTGCAGTCTGGACCTGTAGCTGTGAAAAAAATTGTTCAGTGCATGCCCGGCTTAAGAGATCGCGGAGTGCTGCATTTGATACAGTTGGCCCTAATATTATTTTTTAGAAAGACTTGAATATTTTGTAGGAATTAAAGGAACAGCACTAGACTGGTTTTAAATCGTGATCTATCTGACCAATTTTTAATTCAGTTAAATTTTATAGCGCCAATTCACAACACACTACATCTCAAGGCACTTTTACAATTCAACCAGATCATCCAGTCAGATTGATTTCAGTTTTCTGTCTAAGGAAAACCAGCTGATTGCATCGACTCATTGACTCTTAAGCAATCCCTCACACTAAGCATGCTTGTAGCGACAGTGGAGAAGCTGGAATATTGTAATTCTTTACTATCAGGAAGTCTACAAACTGTAGTTAAAAGCTGCTCAAACACGCTGCAGGACCTGATGTGCATTGATGAGCATCAGCCATTGACTTTGCATGTAAACTAGCTGTTTCTGCTGCCTCTAGCATGTGCGGTCTGAACGTAGCATTTGTCAGGACTCTGGCTGGGCTACTCCAAAAATATAAAGTTACAGAAAACTGTTATGATTGAGTCTAATTAAATAAGCTGCTCTAAGCAGATATGCATCTTAGAGAAGATGATTAAAGGCAGAACAGTTCTGAAAAGCCTAGTTTGAACATAGAACTATAACATATGAACTGCAGAACTTAACCTACTGGACATGCAAACCTTTCCCTTACAGTATAGCTCAGACGTAATGAAATCTGAGCTAAAAGCGTCCAGTAGGATTCAAATAAAAACCTACTTACCATATTCATTATCCAAATCTATTGAAGGAGCAAACAGAGAAGACAAATGCAAACTGTAAGGCAATGTACAGATAGTACAAATATTCCAAAAGTTTCTAACAAGAAAACAAACAAAATGTTTAAGTATGACAAATCAGATTGGAAAAAATCTGTCTTCATCAACTAACATAGAAATATATAGTATATCATCTTTCATAGAGGTGATTGATTTAATATCACAAAAATAATTTCTATAAACTTTTATCTTTTTACTTTAGAAGATGGATTTTGCTGAGTGAAGTGTTTGGTGAAAACAGCCTCTTCACTGTGATGAAGCTGTATCTGCTGATGTGACACCAAGTGGTTATTTTACAACCAGATGAAATCCACTAAAGTTATTTAATGACACACCTTTGATTAATAAAAAAACGTTTAACTTCATTTATCGACACTAATGTAATGGAAAATGCTGGTGAAGATTCTCATTCATCCACATCATAGTCATTCCAAAAAAGTTAAAAACAATCCTCTGGACTTTATTTCCCAGTGTGAAGACGTTTCTCTTCCATCCAGGAAGCTTTTTCAATTCAAAATGCCAGAAATAGAGTTGAGTTCCAGGTTTTATACAGTAGCCCAATAAAACCTTGTTTTTGTTTAGAAAACATGCAGATAGAAACAGACGAACGGGTCCACCCCTTCTGGAAGATGTCAGGGGGGAGGTGTTACTATATTTGGGCAAAAATGGCCGCTCCCAGACTCGGTGATCACCATGAAAATTATTGTTTTTATTTTTTTACTGATTGACGCTAAATTCCTTAAATCACAGTGAACATAATCAGTTTTAGGTATAAATAATGATCCAGTGATTATTCCTCGCTGACCATATTTTTCCTTTAAAAGTCTATTTTCACTGCCACTTGGCAAACATTTATAGAAACTGCAGAGTTTCTGATGTCTGGCAAAGGCAGAAAGGAAAAGGACTATATGGTCTGTGTTCTATGGAGCCTCCATGCTATAATAACTAATATCAGCCTGCATGAGGTGTGGACCAGCTTACCAGGAGGGGGCGTTTCAAGGAAGTGTCCGTACACCGTCCTGGTGACCACTCCCAGAGAGTTGTTGGCTTCCAGAGTGTAGTTGCCGTTGTTGTAGTGCGTTGGGTTTTTAAAAAGAAGGCAGCCCTCTAGGTCGTCACGGTAAATATCCATATCAAGGCGAATGTACTCATTGTGGGTTATTTCCTGAAACGGTACAATAGAAAAGCAATATCCTTCATTTTCCCTCCCAGCAAATAGAAGTACTCAGATGCTCACACAGATATAGCAATAATAGAATGAAGCAAATAGTAATTATGTATGACAGCATAATCAGAATCTAGGAAGTATGTAGAAATCAGCAGGTTGTCTGTTCGCTTCAGGATTTCTAAGCAGGAAGAACGAGCTCTCTCAGATGTAGAGTTTCATCTCAGTAGAGTGAACCATTTTGATTTTTAATGAAAGGATAACGATATGCTAGTTTTTATTATTTTTATTATCCCATTTTCCCCTGATGCCTCACTGGCAGCTGCGTGGCGTGACCTGGCCCCCAGCGGCTGCATGTCTGGTGACATCATCACACAGGGTTAGCATTGATGATGTCACCAGTGCAACAGAAATCAGGAAAGTAAATGATAAAGAGTAACATGGTAGGAAGCCAGGGCGTAGTCAGTGAGCTTTATTGATTCTCTCTATAATCTGTCTGAATCCCTCTCATCAGAGCTGCTCCATGTTTATCGTGTTTCTGCTTGTTAGATCAGAAGCGACTGGCGCGATGTGTTGATGTCCGTACGTTGCATTCAATGGTATCACGTAATTTAGTGGGTGCATTTCACTGCATGCCGATTAGAGCCGAGGTGATTTTAACAGGGTTTGCTTGCTGAGTCAATTGACCCGGGTAGAAATCAGTGAGCATCAGTGAGCTGTTCCCGCTGCCACTAAAAGGCGATTGTAAACAGGTTTTTAACCCTGTAACCCCAAATGTATCATATTTTATACATACGGTTTCTGAAATGCTTTTGCGTCGGACACCTTTTGCATATTTTAATGGTAAAACTTTGCTCAAAAAGGCTATTGTACACAATCAGAGATATACCTGATAACAGAGGCAGAACACTACACAAAAAATAATCTTGACTTATCGCATAGTAATAAATTATTAATATCAAAAATGTATTTCTGTTTTTCTTTTTACATATTTTGTTAAAAGGCCAAATAAGGACTTCAAACCAAAAAAAAATTCTTTTCTGTTTTATTCTTGGATCGGGCTTTAAAGAGGTTAAGCCAGTTGGAAAGGGGTATTACACACATGAATATTTCGCACAGACGGTGGGACATGCCATTCGCCTCGTTACAATCGCACCCACCTCTGCTTTGCAGCGCTCCAGAGTCCTAACCCTAACCCTCAACAATAGAGAAAATGTGAAAAGTTCACTGTAGATGAAATATTAACATTCATTATGAATGCATCTTGAGATCTTTGGTTTAAAGGGTCTATGTTTTGCAAAACCAACCTTTTACAGCTTTTATATATGTTGTTATGCTTTCCCCACATCAAAATCAGGCTCAAATGCCTGTTTCTCTTGATCCTTGAATGTCCAAAGTCATTCCTAGAGGGCCGCTGTTCTGCACGTTTTTGAGGTTTTCTGCTTCAGCACAGTCAAGCAAAAGCCTGTTAATCAGGTATCGATGGAAATCAGCTGTGCTGAAAAAAGGAAACCTCTAAAACCTGCGGGACAAACGTCCTCCAGGACTGACTTTAGTCATACCTGCTCTAGATCCATGCGTGTCACGAACAATCCTTAATGAATTCTACTTTCTAAGCGAGGTGGAACCAGAAATCCTAATAGCGGTGGCCAGTTAATAACAATATACATTGAGGGGTGGCGAAAGGCACCAGAACCTCAGGGGTCAATCTACACTGTTTCAACAGGAATGAAGCACAACATTCCATAATTTAAAATTTTAAAAACAAGAGAAACTATACTTTCCTGCAGCCTTTGCTAACAAATAGACATATATATTTAAACATCTATGCTGTGTAAATAAAAGTACAGTGGGAAAAAAATTCTTTCATGTTTGAGTTCTGAGGCGAACACATTTTACATTGTCATTACCTACTTTTATAAATAATCATTCTGCAAAAAAATAGTATTTAAATCTACTAATATCCACAATTAAGGAATTTCTAAGTTATTATCAAAGTAGTTATTAATCTATGATTTCACTGAAGACTCCTAGATGACTTGCAGAGGCATATCATTTTATCTTTACCCCAAATAATTCAAAATTTAGTTCTGAAAAGAGCATGAATTCTGTATCGATCAGCTTTAATGTTTGTAAATTTATGTGATTAATTAATCAGTGTTTCTGTTGCCAAGTTGTTATTAATATATGGGAAAATAAAATTTTCAATAAGTTTTAACAAACCCCTTCAGAGTATTACTACTGCCACCGTCTGTATTAGAGGGAAAAAATGGTAAGGGTGGCCACATGGGTGGCCAATGATTGGCTAAGGGTGGCCATGGCCAACCCATCTAGCTCCGCCCCTGTTTCTAAGCAACAGTCCCACCCTGCCAGGTATATAAAAAGCAATGTATTGAAGGCGAGTGGCTTTTTTCCAGATTGAAAGAAAACTACAAATATTTAATAAAAAAAAAAACCTCTATACTGCCAGAGTTGATATTTTATTTACGTCTATTTAGTTGGCTTTGAATAGTTTAAATATAGTAATAAAGATATGAAAATTAAACAGAAAAAATACAGGAACTATACTATCCATCCATCTCAGGCTCGATCCAGGTTGGAACTAAGCCTGGAAGTCAACTCCTTCTGGAGGTCTTCAGGGCATTTTGTTGCTAAAAGGAAAACATCTTGTTCTCCATCAGTGTGCGTCATTAATAAGAACAATGGCTAAGGTCTAAGATGGAGGATAGTTTTGTTGCAATAAGTTCTCCCACACCTTATTGTCATGGAACCATCTTAAACTGGGACGGGGTGAACCCCGAACAGTAAACTCTATACATGTGTCATGGCGGCGTTCTGGCTCCTTCAGCTTCACAATGGAAGGCGGAACTAAAGGGACAGAGAAAAGAAGACAAGTATTAAACAGAGGCCTTAGAGGTCACTAAGGCTACGTTCACCCTGCAGCCTGAAGTGGCCCAAATCCAAATTTTTTGCTCATATGCGACCTGGATCTGATATTTTCATGACAGTCTGAACAACACAGATCCAGTTTTTTCCATTGCGATCCAGGCTATGTGGCTCTGTGGTCCTGAATCCGATATGAATCTGATCTTTTCTTATGAGACCTGTGTCTGAACGGCCATGGCAGGCAATAATATGGAGAACAGTCTTCATTTTCAGCCACCTTGAAAAGATTGTGTTGTTGATGCACTGGCCGAGGTTTACTACCATCCATGTTTACTTCCCTAAACAGAGAGCATGCTGGCTACTTGTGACATCATGGTGCATATGGGACACTTAAGCTGCCTGAATGCAGTTCAAACAGGAGATCACATAAGAGTCGCATATATCTGGAAATGTGAACAGCAACGCAGGAGAATCGATTTCACAGAAAAGTCGGAATGGAGCATCAAGGCCTGCGGTGTGAAGGTAGTCTTAGACTAATGGTGTGTCGGAAAGCAAAGTCTCTTAGTGTCAATATGAGAAAATGCTTGGAAAGGATCTGAAATATTTAAACTAAAAAAACTCTAAAAATCCAATCTCTACTGTTTTAAGTTGAACAGTTGTAGCTTGTTGAGCGTCCGGCTAGTAAAAGTAATTATTTCAGGTTCCAAAGGATTTTCCTCCACAAGGTTTCAACTAACAAAAGTCTGTACTTCAGGGGGATTAATTTAGTAAAATATTACAAACTATATGTGATTAATAAGATTTTTTGATTAATTTATAAAATCTTTATCATGTGACGAATCGACCTTCCAACACTTTGTCCTCAGTAAGTTGAGGTGGAGCTGCTCTGGTTGGTGTTTGTGTGAACTTACAGTGAACGGTGAGGTTAACGATGGCTGTTGCCAAGCCTACAATGTTGGTAGCGGTGCAAGTTAGCTGGAAATTGTTGTCCTCCCTGCTGACATTGACCAGGGTTATGCTGATGGAGTGAACGCTGTTGTTATAGATAGTAGCCTGGAGGGACAGCAGAAAACAGGCCTGATGAGTTGCTTCAAAAACTTCAATAGCTCGTCTTTGATTGGTGCATATTCCTCCGTATGATGTTTCTCCGTTGTGACAAAGTGGATTTACTAGCTTAAGTAACTATGTATGTGTGCATATATATATATATATATATATATATATATATATATATATATATATATATATATATATATATATATATATATATATACAGCTGTATGTATGTAAATGTATAAAATCACTTGAACAAAAAAAAAAAATGGGATTTGAAAAAAAAAATTCTTAGAACAAAAAATGTTTGACAAAAAATATTTTATTGTTAGATAAATAAATGTTAAATCAATAAAGGAAAAAAATCTTAAGCGTAAAAACAACAAAAAAGCTGAAAATGTATTCTTGAAATCAATTTTTTTAAATACTAATGGCAGATTTTTGATAGCTTTATCTTTATCAGTACTAATTCATCTGATTTTGAATGTAACTGCTCCATAGTTCTTAACAGGACCTCACTAATACACTGACATTACTAAAGGGTGAGCCTGACATTGGTCAGGATGGGTGATCATCTTCTTGATGGGGAAAAAGCAGAACCCACCGCCTATGGAAGAAAAACTCTCATTGGAATCTTTTTTTAAAACACTGAATTTTTATCTGGTAAAAATTTGCCTGAAAAAAGTTTGACTGCAAACCCTTTTGGTGAACTCCAGCCAAAGCAATCTACCCTCCATACAGTTCAGCAGCTTCTAGCCAATGAAATGAGCTCATTTGGTCACGTGACACAACAGTTGGATGAATGAGGAGTTTTTCCTTTTTAAAAAGATATGAATACAAAACGTCAGGTAGCTACTAATAGACGTCCATCAGATTTTTCCATCTAATGGGACTGGGTGAAATAACTGAGCCGATCACAGATAGTGGGGCACCCCCGTCTGCCAAGGCTTTTGGTTTGATCCGGAAGAAGCGGCCGACGGCAAATTCACTTTTTTTCCTGACAAAATGAGGCAATTTCATTGGTTAGAATCTGTATGACTGCATTGAGTGTTGATTGCTTTGGCTTGAGTTCACCAAAAGGTCGACAAATTTGGAGTCAAACGTTTTGAAGGGGAATTTTTTACAGCTGAATTTTCACCACATAAAAATTAATTGTAAGGAATTCGATGTGTAAAAAACAAACAAAAATAAGTGTTTAAAATTTTGTGTAAAAAAAAAAAAAGCCAGATTACAATGAGACTCTTTCTTCCATAAGCGCCCATCGTATGAGGGGGTGAAGGCTGTTTTACGTTTAAATGGCGCCATAGACAATAAGAGCCACTGACTCTCTGTAAATTCAACTGAACAGGACTGATAAAATAGTTCTGAAAGGTCAGGCCTCTGTCAAGCTGACTAGACTTCCACAAAGCCGCGCATTAAGCATGTTTATTATTTGATGGCACTATATATGTGTGCTTCTATGTATGGAGAGACAAGCAAAGATGCAGCAGAGATCAGACCCTCTGCCAGTGACATACCCCGTGTTCAGGTATAGAGCGCAAGCGGTCCGCGGGCCAGTCCACCTCTGGTATTGGTGATCCTGAACCGTTGCAGATCACCGTAACTTGACCACCTTCAACAACTATTATGTTGCTGTGACTGACGCTGACAACCGGCAGGTCTGGAACACAGAAGCAGAGGTTGTTCATGTGCTAGCTGGCCAATGTCCGCCGTTCAATGCTCATTTTCAAAACTACAGTGGTGATCAGCAGTTAAACGTCAACCTTCATGGTAATGGGATAAAGGTTTGAAAAGGAATAGCACCCAAAACATGATTAGCTTCATTTTCTACTCACCCTCTACAAAGGAATACCAACACCTCTGGAGTACTTTTTGATATCTCAAATGCATCTGGAGATTGGGGAGCTTCTTGCTGTCGCTGACATTCAAAATAATGGAGGTCTATGGCTTCTACTGCAAGAGACAGAAAGGTCCACAAAAGTCCACAAAACGTAATAATATCTCTCTCCATAATGCCTGTCCAGTAATCCAAGAAGTGTCCTGAGGTAGGTAGCATCCAGAATTTACTCGAAACGCAAGGCATTTAGGAACGCTTAGAGCCTAAACAGCAGGTAGGATTTGTCAGGCGCCCCATGCGCCAGCTTTCACGATTCTATCGCAGGAAGCCGGTGCAGACCAAACCAGCGGCGCTGGTTTGGTCTGCCGGGCGCAGGGCGCAGATAGCGTGTACGTCAGGGGTGTTCTGACGTACACAGATTCGAATGACCCTCAATCCGTCCCCCCCACTTTTATAAAAAAAAAAAAAAAAACATACGGCGAAACTCACAGAAAATCAAAAAAAGCTTTTTCTAATTTACTGCTTTGCAACAACAACATAAAACAGTCAGATCATAGACGGGCACCGTTCTGTTTAACTGCAGGCTGCCTGCGTCGTTTTCTAATCTAAAAGTTATCCTGTCTCTGGCGTTTACGTCTCGAGTCTGGTTTCCATGGTTAGACAGACGGTAGTGGCGGGGACAGTTCCCAATTCAGTCCGGACATCAACATGAGGCCAGCCAAAAACCGAAAAAACAGAAAACAATTGCATCCTTTTTTCGAAAAAGCACCAACTGTCAGTAAATCCGTTCATTATATCATATCTGCTGCATTTTTTGGTTGTCTGTTTACGATGTCGCCGTGGAAAAAAATAGTAGAAGAGCGGTCGGTGAGAATAAGCGTGAAGAGGTGCCAATGTCATAAGGCGAGAGAGCAGAAGTCGACGGTGATTTGACACCTGGAGTTGTTGGGGTCTTTTCAGAAATGTGTGAGCTACGGTAGGCCTACTTACTTGAATCGTGTTATGCCAAACCAAATGGGTTAGGTTGTTACGGGTTGAGATAATGAGATAAGCGAACCTTTCAAAGCTGAACAAATTCCACTGCGAGGCTGATTTAGGGGGAATTTAGGGGCCCTAGGCAAAAGACATGCATGGGGCCCCTAGTTGAAAGAAGACAACATATAGAACAGCAGACCCTATGAAGGACCAACTCTGCCATATTTAAAAATAAATACAGAAATAAATAATAAATGCTCAATAAATGTATAAACATACAATTAATTGCCAACAAAAAGTGGGGAACATGTATATAACTCTTAATTAGCTTCTTTATTTATTTTGCGCGCCAATATTTACCTTATTTATTTTCTGTCGCTATAATCTTCAACTATATTTTTTAATTACTTATATTTTGAAGTATTATTTATTTATGTGCATGTTATAATATTTTTGTCTGTTTTTATTCTTCCTTTGTATTTTTTACCTTAGTTATTTCTTAAGCGCTGTTTATTTCTCTCTGCCACACATTTCTCTATGCATTTTTTGCCTCATTATGCAAATGAGGAGGGGGTGTGTGTCTAGAGTCAACTTCTGCATTGGATTTGGCTTGGCTGACCCATCTTCTTACTCACAGAGCTCAGAGTACTGGCTGCCGTCAGCCGGAGCTCCGCTGGTTGCCACGGTCCTCTCAAGTTCGTCACATTTTCTTTTAACTGTCCCCCACAGTTTCAAAAACCTATCTGCGCTCCTGACCAGCGCATTCAGCTCGACAAAGAACTCATGCTCTTCCTCAACACTGGAGGTCCTCAGACATTTTCTTTCGTTGTTTCTTTCTTTTCACAGGTAAACAGCACTTTTCTTCTTCTACGCTTGCATTATCGGCAGAGCAGACGCTGAATGCGCACTTTCTTCCGGTTTGGTCTGCCGGCTTCCGTAGAATCGTGAGCGCGCATGGGGGCGCTATTAGGAAATCCTATACACTACTGTTTATGCCTAAAAAACATTCTAAATGACTTCGCTTCGAAAATTCTGGATGCTACCCACTCAGGACACTGGATTACATTGGACGAAAGCAGTATGGAGTAAATGAAGCTGACACGCTTTTGTGGACTTTTATGGACCTTTCTGTCTCGGGCGCCATAGACCTCCATTATTTGAATGTCAGCAGACAGCAAGAAGCCTCCCAGATCTCCAGATGCATTTGAGATATCAAAAAAGAGTACTCCAGAGTGTTGTTCAGCATGGGGGTGAGTAGAAAAGGAAGGCTAATCATGTTTTGGGTGTACTATTCCTTTAAGCCTTTTCAGTTCTTAAAGGAAAAGTCCGCTCATATTCAGAATTTAAACTTCAGAAAGTTCTTTAAATTTGAAATTATTCCATCCTGTTCAATAACTGATCAGTGTTTTTAATTCAGAGTAACTTTCATTTGAATGTGCTTTACTGGAGGCATCCATGTTTGGATATTTTTGGATATTTCTATAAAGCGCTGCTTCTTACCACAGTTGGTAACATTCATGTCCATCAGAAGAATTTCAGCGTCTCCAGTGGAGCAGGTAAGCTGTTGGTTGCTAAGGCCGGCCCGTCCGCTCTGCTGCCACAGCTGAAGCCAGCGGATCTCACAGCCACAGGGAAACACCACCTCCTCCATATGCCTGCACACACAAGAGATAATGGAGCTAGTAGCCTCCAAACCAGGGGCGGATTTAGGAAATGTGGGGCCCTAGGCAAAGACAGGCAGGGGCCCTCTGAATTGAAAAGACAAAACATAAACAGCCCCATTCTACAGATAGAGAAACATTAATAGAATAGACATCCATTATCTGTTCTAGGTTGTGTCCCTCTCTTCTTGTCCCTTTTCTTCTTGTTTTCCTCTCTATGTTTTGTACTCAGCTGACTTTTCATGCTGTCTCTAAAGGAATGAAAGATTTTTTCCAAGCACTAAGCTCACTTAGCTGATTGCTCCTTCCTGTGTTTCCAAAAAGGCCAAAGTAAATAACCCAGTCCTTCTTTTCACTGTAGACAAGCCATGATCTGCTTCTCTGTTCTCCATTTTTCCTTTGGATGAAATAATAGCTGCATGAATCATGACAGCAGACAAGATAAAGTTGCTAGATTTTGTCGCTAGTCGCTTAATATTAAAAGCGCTCTGATGGCATTTTAGCCAAAGGATTTCATCAAAACATAATGTGCAGAAATAATGGAATAGATTGTATTAATCATACATGGACAGAGTTTTATGGGGCCCCAGGAACTTGGGGCCCTAGGCAGCTGCCTAGTATTGCCTAATGGTAAATCTCCCCTTCTCCAAACCCCTCAGTCAGCTCTGTCATAGGTGGTCTGTGGAGGACAGTGAAGAAAGAGTTTAAGCGCTGAAGGCAGTGGTGCTTACTGGAATTGCAGGGTTTGTTAATAAAGCCTTGAATAGAAGTGTTTTCATGTTTTCCCCCACACTGTAGCCTGATCTCAGCCTCTCTCTCTTTAAGTCTCCCATGCTACGTTCACACCTAACGCTCTTTGGGCAGCAGAAGCAGCCCCTTTACATGCAAAGTCTACGGTTGACAGGCATAAAGACGCATCAAAAGGTCCTGCAGCCAGTGGCAGCTCCAGAAATGTTTCATGGGGGGGGCAGATGGGGCCACTAAAAATCTTTGGGTGGCCATTGAAACTAAAAGCCATAAGATCTAGCTTTTAATCTAGTACTGCGATGAACATGATTTAAGTAAACACCTACTCATATCTTGGTTTATTGTGGGATTTTTAATGTTACGTCGCTAGTTGTGCATAATGGGATAAAATGCTAAACCTGATGCTACTACAGTTTCCAATGGCCAATGCCACCCCTGGCCACCCCCTGGTGGCGCCACTGCCTGCAGCTCTTCTAGAGCAGCAGGATCAGCCCGTCTTGAGTCATCTGAGCAGCTGAAGCTTCTTGAGCATCTGAGGTCATTTTAAGAGTTCGAGTTCGAACTCAGGCCCAAGGGTCCTTTGATCCTTTGATGCATGTCTCTCACCCCCCCTTTCCTGTCAGCCTACTGTCGAAAAAATGAGCCACTAGTGTTGTAATAACTAAAAAAAAAAGTATATATAATTCAGCCATTTAATTCCACACTCCTTAGCAATTGGTGGCATATATGCAACATTAGGTGTTTGTATCTTAGTAGTAAAATTGTTTTTAAATTGTCTATATTGGTTCACACCAAACTCAGTTAAAAGGACCCTTTTGAAAGTGATAAGCAGTTAATGATGTCACAGAGTTAAACAATCTACAGTAGCAGCCATTCAAAATGGCCCTTCCCTGTCAAACGGCAGCCAACTTCCAGCCACGGGAGTGACCCACCCTTCAGTACATGATGGCGCTTCTCTTCAGATCTTAATGTCCACAAATCATGATGGAAAAAAATATTTCAGTACAAAGATTGATGTTTAAAAATGAATCTAAGGGCCATTCAAGGACAGAGAGGAAGTTTGAATGGCTACTTCTGCAATTGTTGTATTTCAAGGGAAAGATTTCTCCGACATCTTTGTTTCTAATAGTCCGAATTTGTTGAAATGCAGGCAGAGACTTTCTCTCCTGTCCTCCTCCTTGTTTCTAAGATCAGAAAGGATGTTTTTTCCGGCAATTTAAGACTTATTTTATGGACCTTTGAGTAATTTATTTTTATTATTCCAAAGCTGACTAGAGTAGTAACCTTCATCTGCATACTGTTGGAAGTTCTGAATTTATTCCAGGGATGAACCCCAATCACCCACTTCCCTTTCTCTGAACTTATTCCAAACAACGGTATGATTTAATTAGAATAGAATAGAAAAGAAAATCCCTTTATTATTATCCCAAAATATTGGAAATTCGGAAATTATCAAATACTTTCTGTTTCTTTAAGGAAATAAAACTTTTTAAGGTTTGAAGCATAATATTGACCATGTGTGGATTGTAACTACTGGTCTGTGCTGTTGTTAGCAAACCAGGCAGAAGCACTGGAATGACCACTATAGCGTAGATAACTCTAGAGAGTATTGGTAATGTGAGCTAACAGCAGTTTATTGAGGACAAATCCAAGACTTCACTTACAGTTCTGAGAGCTGCAGATCTTCAAAGACCTGCCAGGACAACGTCTTCAACATATAGTTCCTGGACAGATTTCTGATGGAGGCATTGAGAAAAGAGACAAGAAGAAATTAAATCTACATGGGAGGAGGAGAATCAGCAATGAATGGATTAGAATTTTATCTAAAGTGGTAAACAAAAAAAAGAGAATGTTTCTTGATTTCTATAAAAGGAAAAGTCCGCTCATATTTAGAATTCAAACTTCTGAAAGATCTTTAAATATAAAATTATTCCATCCTGTTCAATAAATGATCAGTGTTTTTAATTCAGAGTAATTTTCTTATGTGAATGTGCTTTACTGGGAGGCATCCATGTTTGTCAAAGAACACTACTGCCACCTACTGGTTTGTGACGTCACGGTGCTGGTATCGGCTGTTGATCAAGTCCCAGTGCTGTATCTGGTGTTTTGTCACAACGCGCTATTATCCAAGTCATCTTGAGAAAACATTCCTTCTTCCAAATGTTGGCTACACATATTATGTGTTGTTTTTTCTGCTGGCCAGAAGTTTGATGGCAAATCCTCCCTCTTCAAGTTGGCGATCAACGCAACGACGAACCACGTCCGTGGAGAATCAGGAGGTCAGAAAGGTGGAATAACTCTTTTCTTTAACTTTTACCCTATATATTCAACATCCAGCCGCTACGCACGCGGCATTGTCAGTCACTGAGTAGTTTCGCGAATGTCAATGTAGAAGTCCTCTGGAAATCTTCACACACTGTTGCTGATTGCAGATGTGTCTAGTAGTTCCCATTGATTTAGCTTGGTGTAAAGCTGTGAGAATGGCGCTAGGCTTACCGCACCGCGACGCCTTCACTGCTGGAAGATGGCAGGAGGGAGTGAGTTACTATATTTAAGCAAAAATGGCCCCGCCCCAGACTCAGTGATCGCAACCAAAAATTATTGTTATTTTTTACTGATTAACACAAAATTCATTAAATATCCAGTTTTTTGTGTTTGTCTGTTTGACTTGTGTTTTTGTGTTTCTCCCTTCCACCACCAGGAGGCACCTGGCTCCGGTTCGCCTCCTCACACACGTGTGAACGGTTGCCTCATCACCAGACTGCTCTTAAACTCCCGCTGGTTGCCACTACCGAGCGCCAGAGTGTTTGCTCGGTTGGGGTACGCTCTAGCCAGAGCCTTGTTTTATTACCTGAGCCTGATCTGAGTTTTTGCATTTCAAGTTGTTTTGTTCTCTAGCCAAGCTGAGATCATATTGAGTTTGACTTAGTGCTTGTCTCCCTGAGATTCAACTCTGTTTGTTTTTGCCTTTCGGCAGGAAGCGCTTCCTGCAAACTTCGGACCGTTCCGGACCGCCTTCTCTGAGAAAATGGGATCAACTGAGTCTAACACTGAGCGACGGATTCCAAACAGGAGGGTTTTGGATCCAGCCCCTTTGAGAACTCTCTGAGTAAGGAAGTCATCTTCACCTCACGACCCGTTCAAGTACCACAGGAAAACTGAGTTGCAACCAGCGCTGCATCATTCCACTGGCCCGAAGTTCTGGTAAAACCCCACCTACTTCCACCGGACCAGATACAACCCTGAAGACCAACACACAGACCAGTCTACGCGAAATTCTCTGAAATTTGAGCACAAATTCCTTTCCTTCAAGACAATGTACCCTGTAATTTCCCACCGTGAGCCTCGAACTCCCAACAGTCTGTCTTCCCCTTCCAGTTTCCGCTGAGCAGAGTTTGGAGGAACTCTGCACCAAACTCAAAAATACTCTTCAATAAAACCCATTGAACTTTTACTCTGTTGTCTCTTTGTTTGGCTTCACTGCATGTGGGTCCAAGCCTTAGATAAAATCATGACAAAATAAACGCAAACTTATTAGTTTTAGGTATAGATAATGATTTTTTTGTTCTGTTTTATAACTGTAGCCTACAGTCATTGCATTTAAGGCACAAATATGTTTACAAGTTTGCACAAGTTCGTTGGTTGCTCCAAAAATGAGCACTGTTTATTTTATTATCAGGACAGGCTTGTGTTTAAGATACTTATTTTATTCAGCAAAAGTTTGTTATTTTGATTAAAAGTAAAATTGCTGGATAACAACTTGTTTTCCATGTGTTCATGCGACTCACAAATATGCATCTAATTCACGTATGATTTAAGTCAAATAGTTAAATAAATAATAATTTCGTACACAAAGGGGGGGCAGAAAAAAAAAATCACCACGCCAGGAGGGTTAAAGGCAATCAGGTCAGCTGGGACGTACAGCAGGTGACCCTTCTTTTTTTAGGGAGTTGGCAACCATAGGGTTAAGATTGACAGTAACTTCTTCCTGGTAGTTGTGGTGATATTTATGGGATGAATCATTTGATGCCTGATGATGTTAATGTTTAGGACCTCCTGCCAGTAGGACAACCTTAGTCATGCTCCATGTTTTTCCAGGCAGGACTGTCTGCGTGTTTTAAACCTCATAGTTCTGGGTGTAATAAAAGAAAATACAAACATTCCTGGCACAGAAAAAAAGTTAGTTTTACTCCAAGGCTTCAGAGGACAATGTGTGGACTCACATGTAGCGCAGGCTGGGGTTTCTGGAGAAAACCTGTGGATGGAGGGTTTGCAGGCCGCTCCGGGTTATGGTTCTTTTAGAAACACATTCAGAGAAAGAAGAACAGAAAACATCAATACAGAAGACAGAGAGAGTTCACTGCAGAGTAGGAAAAGCATTTGATGAAAATGTTGAAGAGATTCTGTCAGAGGGAGGCAGTAGGTTCGTGCAGCACAGACGAGATGGATCACAGCAGATTCTAAGACAAGAACATTTTAATGCGACACTACAACAGATATATAACTTGTGCAATGTATATTTTTACCATTTGATACCCTGTGCAATAAATAAATATATATATATATATATATCCATATAAATACCTGTTTAAACACCCTGTGCAATAACCCTGTAAAATAATCCTATATATCCAATGCACCTTTTTCTTTATTTGGCACCTTCCTCTTGACTATTTCACCGATGTAATGAGTAATGAGTATTTCTCCACTGTGAGGCAATCAATCAATCTATATATCAAATTTTTAAAAAGTTGGCGAAAGAAAACCTTAAAATTTTTCTTTGTGTTTTAACTATAACTCTAAAAGTGTAAAATCCTTGGCTTTACGTTAAGAAGAAAACAAAGCACTGCATAAAAATGGAGCACAACCAGTATCTGCAAAGTATTTTGCAGATTTCACACATCAAGCCAATAACTTTTCATTTAAGTGATTATTACATTTATACTGCTGTTAAAAACATTTTTTACAGTATGACCGAATGCTTCATGTGGATATATTTATATAAGTATGTAGCCAATATGTGGGGGTCTGAGCGGCTCCCACAGAGAAATAATCTTTGAAGGCAGGATGGTAATCTGGATGAACTGACTGCACAGACCATGTTTTCAGGAGGACTTTCTCACTTCAAAATAGATTCAAACTACTTTTTACCCGCTGATCACAGCAGATATATCAAAGCTGCTCTCTGTTCATTGAACACAGGAGCAGCAGAAGCATCTGACGCATCTGGACACAGTCATTTACAGTATCCACCTCCCTTTGTAGAAAAGGAGAGGCTCTGTTTCAAAGAAGAAGATGGTGCTGATGTTGGCCCCGCCCCCAAAGGGCAGACACTGACGAGAATGCTTTTTAAAAATGATTCAACATTCATTGTTTCCCTTAAACCTCAAAGAAACAATCAAAAACGTTTTCCTGCCTTTATCATTGAGTAACTATCATTAAATGATTTCTTACATAATCTTCACAGACTCTTGTTTTTTGTAGTTTAGTATTTTATAATTAAATAGAAACAATGTGATGCTGCATGAGAAAACATAGGCACAAACACTTCAGTACTTACAGCCGCTGTAAGCCAGGGTAGAGCTTCATATCAACATCTGTAAGCGTTGTCAGACTGGTCCAGTTCTCAAGATATCTGCAGACAAACAGTCACAAGATCTGATTTAGAGCCACAGTAAAAACCTGCCTCCTGAACTCCTAACCCTCCAATCTCCTAAGCTCCTAAACCCCCCAGCTTCTAACCCCTGCCGAGCTCCTAAGCTCCTAACCCCCCCTAGCTTCCTAAACTCCTCGCTGACTCCCTAAGCTCCTAAACCCCCCAAGCTAACTAACCCTGCCGAAGCTCCTAAGCTCCTAAACCCCCCTAGCTCCTAACCTCGCCGAGCTCCTAAGCTCCTAAACCCCCATAGCTTCCTAACCCCGCCGGAAGCCTTAAGCTCCTGTAAACCCCGGAAGCTTTAACTCCTGCCGAAGCTCCTAGAGCTCCTAAACCCCCTCAGCTCTAATGCTCCTAAACCCCCTGCTCCTAACCTCGCGGCTGAGGCTCCTAAGCTCCTAAACCCCCGAAGCTTCTAACCCTGCCGGAAGCTCCCTAAGCTCCTAAACCCCCCTCTAGCTCCTAACCTCCTAAAGCCCTAAGCTTCCTAAAAACCCCCGAAGCTTCAACCCTGCCGAAGCTCCTAAGCTCCTAAACCCCTCTAGCTCTTAAGCTCCTAAACCCCCCCTGCTCCTAACCTCGGGCCAGCTCCTAAGTTTCCCTAACTCCCCCGAAGCTTTAACCCTGCCGAAGCTCCTGTAAGCTCCTAAACCCCCTCGGCTCTTAGAAGCCCTAAAGCCCCCCTAGCTCCTAACCCCGCCAAGCTCCTAAGCTCCTAAAGCCCCCCCTAGCTCCTAACCCCGCCAGAAGCTCCTAAGCTCCTAAAACCTCGCCGAAGCTTCTACTCCCTGCCGACAGCTCCTAAGCTCCTAAAGTCCCCCTAACTCCTAACCTCGGCCGAAGCCCTAAGCTCCTAACCCTCCCCAAGCTTCTAACCCTGTGTGCCGAGGCCTAAGCTGCTAAACCCTCTAGTTTCCTAAGCCCTAAACCCCTCTAGCTCCTAACCTCGCCGAAGCCTAAGCGGTCTAGTCCCCCCCTAGCTCCTAAGCTCCAAACCCCCTAGTTTCCTAAGCTCCTAAACCCTCTCTAGTTTCCTAACCTGGTAAAGTTTCCTAGCTCCTGTCTGGCCCCTAGCTCCTAAATCGGAAGCCCTCAAGCTCCTAAACCCCCCTAGCTCCTAACCCTACCGAAGCCTCTCTAAGCTCCTAAACCCCCTAGCTCCTAAGCTCCTAAAGCCCCCTAGCTCCTAACCTCATTGAGCCCTAAGTTTCCTAACCCCCTAGCTCCTAACCCCCGCCGGAAGCCCTAAGCCTCCTAAACCCCTAGCTCCTAACTCCTTGCTGAAGCTCCTGTGCCTAAACCCCTAGCTCCTCTAAGCTCCTAACTCCCCAAGTTTCTAACCTCGTTGGGCTTCCTAAGCTCCTAAACTCCCCCAGCTTAACCCCTGCCGAAGCCCTACGGCTCCTAAACCCCCTCTAGCTCCTAAGCTCCTAAACCCCCCTAGCTTCCTAACCTCGCTTGAGCTCCTAAGCTCCTAAACTCCCCCAGCTTCTAACCCCGCCGAAGCTCCTACGGCTCCTAAACTCCCCCCAGCTCCCTAACCTTGCCGAAGCTCCTAAGCTCATAAACCCCTAGCTCCTAACCCCTACCGAGTTCCTAAGCTCCTAAACCCCCCTAGCTCCTAACCTCGCCGAGCTCCTAAGCTCCTAAACCCCTCTAGCTCCTAAGCTCCTAACCCCCCCAAGCTTCTAACCTTCGTTGAGCTCCTAAGCTCCTAAACTCCCCCCAGCTTCTAACCCTGCCGAGCTCCTAAGCTCCTAAACCCCTCTAGCTCCTAAGCTCCTAAAGCCCCCTAGCTTCTAACCCTCGTTGAGCTCCTAAGCTCCTAAACTCCCCCCAGCTTCTAACCCTGCCGAGCTCCTACGTTCCTCCTCCCCCCAGCTTCTAACCCTGCCGAGCTCCCACGCTTCCTGTCCCTACGGCTTCTAACCCTGCTGAGCTCCTACGCCTCCTAAAGCTCCCCCTAGCTCCTAACCTTGCTGAGAGCTCCTAAGCTCATAAACCCCTAGCTTCCTGCGCTCCCTCAGCCCCTTAGCTTTTAACTCCTACCGAGCTTCTGTTTCCTAACCCCGTGCCGAAGCTCCTAACCTTATCTCTAAGGCACCTCGGCCACTCCCTGCAGTGGAAGCTCTTTTCAGTTGCTGGTGTTTTTAGGATTTTCACAACAAAGACTGATGTAAAGAAAATACTTTTATTTTTAATCAGTGTATTTGATCTTAATTTGAGAACCTTAATGAGATGGTTTGCCAATGGAATGAAGGGTTTTACGCATATGATAGGATTAGATAGGATAGTTAGATATTATGCTCTGAAAATGAGATAATAGAGTTTTCGTTTTTCATTTTAAATGTAAATCATTCTATTCCAATGGGAAATTATTTTACTTACTGGCTCAAAACAAGGGAAAATATACTAAATTTTGAGAAAATAACTATCTGTCAGTCATGATCCAGATTTAATGACCAAAGGAAATATAGGAACATAGATGGATCATAGTCAACAGACTTCTTTCTTTAAAATGTCAGAATTAAGATCAATAAATTAAAGCCTCGAACTCAAAATGATTCAAGACATTTTGAATTGAAAGCTTCCTGGATGGAAGTGAGAAACGATCTTCAAACCTGGAAACAAAGTCCAGTGGATTGGTTTGAACTTTTTTGGAATGACATTCTATGAATTGTGTTCACTGAATACATTAGTGAACGGATCAGCTTTGAAGTAACGAACGTGAACTAGAGTTGACGTTCACTCTGGACTATTGAGCGACACTCTCTGCTCACGTTGGCATTCAAATGATAACTCTTTTCATTGGATAACATCAGGTTTTACCGCCCTTATAACGGCAAACAGCCTAGACTCAGTGATCGCAACAAAAATTATTTTGATTTTCTTATCTTTTTTAACACTAGATTCATTAAATCACTGCAAAATTATTAGTTTTAAGTATAAATAATGATCCATTGATTATTCCTTGCTGACCTGACTTTTCCTTTGAGTACTGCAACCTAAAGGAATTTAGAGTACAAGGATGTGTCTTATTCTCATTTATTGTTAGTTGATAAAAAAAGAAAAAGACTCAGAACTTATTTCTTTGTGAAACTGTGATTACTTTAAGCACGACCTTAGCAGTGTTTTTGCGGAGTACATGTGCTCATTTCAGCACAAAACTAAACCAGGTTAATAAGCTTTGCTAAGTCTGAGTGAGAAAAACAAAGCAGCAGTTGGTTTTGTTTTCAGGTTCATTCCTCTCATTAAGAAGAACCCAACCCTAAAAATCTGCCTAGTTCCAGTCAGCCCTGCAGGCCTTAAGCACCGACAACATTAAACAGCATTCTGATTGATCTGGAATCTATAGGTCTGTGCATAACTGAAATACTTGGGCGTGATTAATGCATTAAAGATAAGACATATTGATTTTTTTTCTTCATTTTTATAACAGATTGCATTTTAAATTTGACATTAGCAAAAGATTGATCCACAGTTATTGACGTGCTGTACATAATGTGTTTGCTTTAAAAAGCATTCAGTTAGAAACACATTAACAGCAGGGCTTAACCAAGGCGGATTTAGGAAATGTGGGGCCCTGGGCAAAGACAGGCAGGGGTCCCTCTGAACTGAGAAGACAACACATAAAACAGACCCATTCTACAGATAGAGAAATGTGAATAGACATCCATTATCTCTTCTAGGTTTTGTCCTCTCTTCTTGTCTCTTTTCTTTTGTTTTCCTCTCTATGTTTTTGTACTTAGCTGACTTTTCATGCTGTCTCTAAAGGAATGAATATTTTTTTCCAAGCACTAAGCTCACTTAGCTGATTGCTCCTTCCGCAGTTTCCTGCAAAAAGGCAAAAAGTAAATAACCCAATCCTTCTTTTCACTGTAGAAAAGCCATGATCTGCTTCTCTGTTCTCCATTTTCATTTGATGAAATAATAGCTGCATGAATCATGACAGCAGACAAGATAGAGGAGAGCAGGAGGCGGGGTTACCAATCTACTTGTTCTGGAGAGCAGAGTTCGCTGCTTTTAGATGTTGTCTCCAACGCCTCCAGTAGCAGAAAAAGTCGCTAGATTTGGGCTAGCTTCTTAGAAATCAAAGTGCTAGAGGGTCTGAAAAGTGGCTAAAGTTAGCAACACTGCTCTTTGCATGGTTTGTTTTCAAATGGTTTGCTGCTGTCTGTTTGGACCTTTCTGAACATGAGCAGCAAATGGACTGATCCAATATGGTGGACACTGAGAGGGGAATTTGGGAGCTCAGCTTAACATATGCATTTGTGTAGAACACTCATTCAACAAAAAGCCTCCTGCTCAACGGGGGCCAATATAAAACTTCAACAACAAGGTTTTTAAACAACAAACATTGCAGCATTCAGAAGATGAAAATGAGCCCAAACTGAGGCAAACCGGAGCTCAGCTCATAGACAAGCCTTCGTTTAATACTGGAGCAAAACCAGAACCACAGCTGAATTCAATTCAAGGTGTTACTGTATTTATAAGAGGCATATTGAGCCATACGTCTGGATTAAATGTAATTTATAGGCTCCGAATGAATCTAGAAATCACAGCAGACTGTATGGGATGTGCTAAGATAAGGTAGAGAGTGGGAGGATATCGGTTATCGGCTACAGGAGTTTTAGAATATCGCATATCGGCCAAAACTCACACATCGCATCCCCGCCATGCAGCCTCTTCAGTCCTCCTTACAACCCCAGGATGCGCCCACCATGACAGCCGCCATGCTCAAACCTTTAAGGTTTATTTCCACCCCCCAGTGGGGTTTTAGTGCCTGGGTGACCCCTCCCTTTCCCCAACATGCAATAAATACATAGTTTCTAACATGTCACCATATCTCCCTCAGGTTAACCTGAACCTCAGGTACAGGTTCGATGTGTCATGACATATTTTAAATAAAGGAGTTACAAACAACATTTAGTAACTATTACCTTATAAGGCAACCAGAGGTTAACACTGGGTGAGCTGATTATGTAGGTCTGGCTGCTTATTTAACTCCAAAGTTCAAGCAAACGGTTTTTGAAAGCTCTAAGAATGGAGTAGAACAGGAAATGTAAGTTTTTATGTTTTTTTAGAAAAGTGGACATTTGACTCTTCTGCAAACTATGAACCTTAAAATACAGCAAACAACTCTGCTCCTTTATTGTTCCTCACAACCAATGGTTGTGGGGAGAGTTGAAGTAATTGGAACCTGTAATTAAAGTGAGATTAACGTTTTTCTGCAGATTACAGCTCCTGCTTCCCCCTAAAACAGAAGCGACCGGTCTGACTGCTCCTAGTCTCTCCAGCTGAAAGGGAAGCCTAACAGTCAGAGGATGCAGCCTCACTTTTACAGACATTTTGTAGGTTCAGAATCAGCTGCCAGAGCTGAGAACATTTTCATGTCTCTTTGCTTAGTTATCAGTTATTAATAAAAAAAAAGCGTCACTATGAAATTAAGCAAATATCTCATAAACGGCTGATGTTTTACAGAGGAAATCTTTTTATTATAGCGGACAAGAGCAGCAGCAGTAAGTTTGACACATTTTTAATCTATAATTCATTACCTTTGTTCATTACGTGGATGAAATAAAATAACATGTTATGCGTCTTATGATTTATATTATCTATTCTAACACATCTAAAGTAATGAAACAGAAAAGTGACTTTCCAGTATAAGGAAACACGTCAAGATATTGAATTTATATTAGGTTTGAAATATAGTTCCTTATTCTATAAACTATTTCTATACTCTTCGTTTTAACGGTTTAGCACAATAAGCAGTTCTAACCGCTGTAAATATTTCTTAGGTCCAAAGGTGTTAAAGTCACCACTTGCCACTGGTTGGCATCATTTTACTTTTTCCTCTGATCACGGAGCTGCCAGCTTGCTCGCAATGAATCCTGGGAAATCATAGGATAGAGAGAATTCATCGGATACATTTGTCGGCCGCATAACGAGGAGTCTTGGAATCCGACCAGACCTCGGTGCCGGCGCTATGACGTAATCGTCCTTCGATTAATGAACGCTGCTGCTTGGAGCAGCAGCAGATAACCTAGTACTCTAGTTTCAAATGATAGGCGGCCTTAAAGGCGGCGGGGGCTAAAATCAACACCTGCTGTTGCATTACTCCCGCAGAGTCACACATGTCAGGTGGAATTTTAAATCTCACTTTATTTGTTTAAACAGCTACAAAACAAAAAGTACTTGTGAAAAAAGTATTTTGAAACATGTTTTAGAAGTTTTAAAGTCCCATTTGAAAGGCGTGTGGATTAGGGATGCGATATTGGGATTTTGGCTGATATCCGATATGCGATATTTTAAAAACTCATGTAGCCGATAACCGATATCGATACCGATGTTAAAGCTGGACAAAAATAAGTAGTCATTGAAAATAGCAGTTTTGTTATCCATTTCTGACACTTTGAAAATAATATACTCAAAAATATTTTCATATGCTGATATCAAATAGATTTTTAAAAACGCGGTATTGATCTATTTTACTTTCAAAATCTTGTGAAATTTTATTGTTCTGTTACAAACTTTCATGATATTTTGCAAATTCTTGTGAGATTTTGTTAGTAAAATAGATTGATACCGCGTCAATATATCAACATATAAAAATATAAGCAAATTTTCTTGAATTTTGAGGATTTCGCTAGCATAAAAATGACATATAGCAATATTTCATTAGTCAAAGTGTAAATGGACATCAAAGAGATTGATATGGTGTTTTTTTAAATGGCAATATATCAGCATATAGAAGATATTGTGATATTTTAATGTATCAATATTTTTCCCTAAGTCTTTAGAAGTTTTTAAGTCTGTAAAAAAGAAGTTTTGAGGAAGAGGAAGTAGTAGTATTTTTTTATTTTTTAGACTCTTTAGGAAACTCAGTGAAGCTGATCAAAATATCGAAGGGTTAAATCATGGGTGGGTGGCGATGTCCGACTATTCAGTTTTGGCAATGCGATACAGGCCCGAGCAACCGTATAGGGAGTCGATTATATGCGCATCCACACCGGTGTGGACCTGAAACACCGCGGTGACTGTGTTTGGGCCATTTCTATATAGGTAACAATGAGCAGGTGTCAGATGGGCCTGGTACGGGCCCGGCTCTGAATAGGTCTATGTGAGCATTAGAACTGGGTATTCTTTGGAAACTCATAGCTGGATTAGATATTGATTCAGTATATAGTGCTCGGTTATTGATTTGTCATAATTAGAAGTCAATATTTTTTTTAAAGTGACAGAGAATAAAACAGAGATATTTTTTTCCTTCTATCAGAAGAAACCGTTTCAGGGATCTACTTTAACACCTGAACTCCTTCTCATCTGACTTCTTCCTACTATTCGTATTGAAGCAGAATTCTTTAGGTCAATGAGCTGATTTTCATTTCCTTACTTTCTAAAAGCATTCGCTCAGGCTGTTGCGTGCCTGCATAGGTCAGATGTGTTTAGACTCAAGCTTTATTGAAAATAAAAACATTTTTTTTCACCTGTCTGTAACTTTAGCTGTGCAGAGCTAACTTTTTATGTTCTGTTTCATCTAAATAAAAACAAAAATTTTCAGTATGATTTATATATTAATAAATTAGATAAATGTAATGAGATCCAATAGAAGGTTTTCTTGATAGATCTGATGTAGAAAGTAAATATTTTTTATTTTTTCATGATACTTTGGAGACGTTAAAAACTTTTTTTAAAATGTAGAAAAAGAAATGTTTAACTGGAAAGAGGAATAACTATTGTTTACTAATGATTCTTCTCATTAAAAAGTAAGAAAGGCCAAGCTGTGCGTAATTCAGGCTTCCATCCGTCTGACTGGAAAGGCTGGATTAAACGACTTCAACAAAAGCAGAGCGTGTTTTCCTTAAAGGTCGCACTTTTCCCTCCAACTTAGATTGATAACTGAGCACAGGGCGACTGCAAAGTGGCGATGGTTAAAGTCATGAGCATAAAGGACTAAAAAAATAACAGAGTTAAGTTCTTTATGTATTCTAAGATGTTTTTGTTTTCTAAATGAACAGAGAGATGTTTTTAGCATAAGAAGTTACGGTAGAGCAAAGCAGAGGAGCTGCTGGGAGCCGCATCCTGGGTCTCCATGACTTTTCTCACCATGCTGACGGCAGCGTCCTTAAATAAAGCAGTGGGATTAAAAATCTAAACAGTTCTCCTAAACACAGATATGTAGGAAGTGTAACAGGGAGGATGCTTTGTCCTTTATTGATGTGGTAGAATACTTGATCCACTTTTAATAAAAAAAAAAATTTAAAAAAACTCCAGGACTACTTATGAAGATTAGAAACAACTGTGAAGTTTCAAACAGAAGTAGAGCATCATAAACAGGAAGGATGCTTACATGCTGGTGATGTTCTGGAAAAAGTCCTCGATGTTGTCGCTCATGTTCCCTGGGGCCCCCGCCCCGTGGAACGGCAGCAGTGGGAAGAACCTGCTGCTGTCTGACTTGTTGCAGAAGATCTCGGTGGAGGAGACGGTGCAGGTGGGTGGAGGGTCCAGCAGGGAGCCCAGGCTGCTGTGGAACCAACAGACCAGCAGCAGGACAACCTTCCAGCGGCTGTGGACAGGCCGATCCGAGGGGAAGGGGGTCGGAGCGTCCCTCATCTCCTCTGAGTTCCTGCACTTCTCCTCAGTGTGAAAACAGGGAAAACCTTTTTTTTTTGTTCTAAGTTTATCTGTTGTTGTTTGTCCTCTCAGCAGAGTCCAGATGATGAAAGGAAGAATTTCTCCTTCATTTCTGTGGGTCCTGCATGGATCATCTCTGCAGACAGCTGGAAACCAGGGAGGCTCTTCCAGGTCAGCTACATGGCAGACGGAGATCTAAAGCCACTCAGAGCCGTCCTTCTCCTTTTCTCCTCATCCTGACCTCTCCATTCCTCCCCCTCCCTCTCTGCCTGAGCTGATATTCCCACTGAGGCTCTGCTAGCTCCATGTGGGCCGCGGCATCAAGTCCCACCTACATCAGGGCCCCCGGCCTTCCACCCAATGAGGGCCACTATCTAATGACTCCCAACAGTTTTACAACTGATTGAAAAAAACAACCCTGTAGTAAATTATACAGAAGCCTATGCATTCTCCTCATCCCTACTAGGAACATGAAACATTCTATAATAAATTTATGTAAAGAATTATTTTATTTATATTTAAAAAGTTAGCACAAGACACTAGCAGAGCTGCAAAGAAAAGAATCTTTGTCACCCTTTCTAGAGGGCATCGTTATTGGCAGACTAGATGTTGCTGCCATCTTGTTTATTGTTTTGCTTTATTATTTCAAGGCTGCTTCAGATGCATCATCTCATTTCCAAGAGGATCCTCCTCAGAGAATATAAATACAACAAACATCACTAGTCATAATTATGAATCCAAAACATTTAAACACAGACCACACATACTCCGCAAATCCTATAGCCAGCTATTATCTAGATATGTTCATTGATACTAATAGCTACTGTGTAATGCTTACTCAACCTCTATGCACACAGAACACGATACTTGAGCATTAAGCCCAGGATAAATAGTAAATCCAGTATAGGAGGGAGAAAAATATAAAAACAGGAGCAGGTAGTATGACGGTGAATCGGTAAAAATAATCTAAAGATCTAAAGATATAAAAAGATCAGACAGATCTGAGGATGTAGAGTTCCAAGACTGGTAAAGCTTCAACCCCAAAACAGCCGCATTTCAGTCCTAATCGCCGGTAGGAGAAAAAAATAAATGATCAGTGAAAGGAAGATTTAAAGGAATAGTACACCCAAAATATGATTAGCCTTCATTTTCTACTCACCCCCATGCTGAACAACACCCTGGAGTACTTTTTTGATATCTCAAATGCATCTGGAGATCTGGGAGGCTTCTTGCTGTCTGCTGACATTCAAATAATGGAGGTCTATGGCGCCCGAGACAGAAAGGTCCATAAAAGTCCACAAAAACGTGTCAATATTCCTCCAT